>WNGS01092210.1:43615690-43680067 GCA_020271785.1 Procambarus virginalis | reverse complement strand
CACAGCAAAGCCTAAAGTCGGCAAAGTTACCCATGAGTGCACAAAATCAGTAAAATGTGTATACTCTTTTTCACTTTTCTCACCTTAATTCGCATGCTATGTCGTTCATTTTGGTATCATTGTGTTCGCAATAGAATCCCTACAGGTGTATATGCATATACAGTCCATAAGCCGGCATGACTCCCCACAGCAAAGCCTAAGGTTGGCCAACCATTACCTGTGATGAGCACCAATGGCACACCTGCAACCTAATGTACACTCTTTCAGTTGATAACATCAATTTTTGTGTTACATCTTTCATTTTGGTATCAAATTATTCGCTATATCAAGGCACGTATTTTAAAATTAGTCCCATAATAATAGAACAATATATGGAATTTTAATATTTTAAATTTTGGACGCTCATCATCACAAAATTATTTACATTTGCAGTGTTTTGACATCAATTTTCGTGTTACATCTTTATTTTGGTATAAATGTTCGCAATTAAAAGGCACACATTTTAAAACCACTCCCAGATTGATCGGATAAAATTTTAAATTTTAACATATTTTAAGATGATGGACGCATATGAGTCACCCGAGTGGATGCAGGAGAAAAATTATGGACTTATAACGAGTCAAAGAGCGATAGTGTTAACAGAAACATGAGCTTAACATTGATATTTATGGGTAAGGGTGTAGAACAAGCCATCAGTTGGGACACATTCCTTTATTTAAACTCTACTTGTACTGTTGGAGACCTCTCTTGCAATACAGTACTATATTTAGTGACTGCACAGTAGCTTAATGGGTTTGACCCAGGATTTAGCTACTTTCAGGCTAAATAATTTCCTCGAGATCAAGCATTACTTCTTTAGGTGGTTCACCTATTTCACTATGGGAATTCAAGTCTTAAATAATATATGGTCAGAAATTAGCTTGTAATTTAGTATTATAATCTCACTATTTTTCTATAATGTTAATGTCTTCACACATCTCATCTTGAAATGAGGTCTTGAAAACTTGCTCGAGTGGATTTACATTGCATGAAATTTACCAGTAGTAATTCTTTCAGGTACAGGTACTGTAACTCAAAAGACTTGCTGTAACCCTACCATGCATAGGCCCTCATCAGTTCGACAACAATGCATTTTGTTTCTCGGTACAAGCCATGGAAGGTAAAAGCTTTACCTCCCGGCCAAACCATAATTTAAAATTCTTAAATATTTCAAGGGTTGCTCTAGCTTTTGAAATTTGAAGTGGAGATGCATCTTAATTGAAATGAATGGAGACAAGCTCCACATTGAGAGAACAATAAAAATTTGGAATCTTTTAGATGCACACCAAAGAAAAGAATTCATACATCCATAGAAAAAATGTGCATAATCTCTCTTGCAAATAGTAGTAGACTGATGAAAATTGACACAAGAAGGTTGTGTATAAGCTGTCTGAAGCATCAAGGTATCGTTAATAAAGATTAGAGTAAATACAGAGCACATGAGTAGCTCTCAACCTGTAACTACACTCAAGTAATTTTAATGAAGCAAAAATGTTCAACAGAGCAACAATCACATAACTGGAATTGTGTAAACATATGAAAGCAAAAGTCAGCCTATAAGGTACACTTATCAAGCCATCAGCAATAAAAGTTTACTGTAGGGGTGAGGGGAAGACTAAATACAGACTATATACAAGGACTAACCTGTAGCTGCAGCAGCTTCACAGCCTTGCTCATTGACCTCCAGGAACGCTTTGTGAACCACATTAGAAACAAACAGATCATTACTGCCTGTGATCCCAGACAAGTTGCAACTTTTGATATCAAACAAGTCTCTCATTCCCATCTAAAAAAAATAAGACATTTAACTATTAAACTTTTTAAAGTCAACCCTAAATCCTATCAATACATTTTATCTATGCAATCTTAATTAATACAGGGGGGTGTATATATAATTTTTTAGGAATATTCCTGCACGTCAGGCTGCGAGCAGCCGCGTCAAACAGCCTGGTTGATCAGTCCAGCAACCAGGAGGCCTGGTCGACGACCGGGCCGCGGGACGCTAAGCCCGGAAGCACCTCAAGGTAACCTCAAGGTAAGGTATGGCCTCTTAAGCTTCTGCCTGGCCCTAAATATTATGTTGTGCAGGCTGTTTACCCTTGGTGTGCAACTATCATAAGGAAAATTAAACAAATAAATAAATCAAGTCTTCTTGGTTTCATTCATACTGAGAGGAAGCTAGATGAGGGGGGGTCTCTGAGTTCATGAATTCTTGGTGACAATTTTGTACACTCACCATACAGAGAAGACTGCAATATTCAAGTTAAATGGATTATATGTTCCCTGTTTCACTTAAGTTAAAGTGTGGATTAACTGCTTATGTATACATAATTGACTAAAACAGTGACCGAGTACTGTATACAGTATTTAGGAACCCACACAAACACGACATGTACAGGTGTACATGTCTACATCGCAAGGTAACACTCAAGGTGTTGTAAATAACCAACAGTTTCATACATCTCTTGTATTTTTATACAACATTTGTATTAACCACAAGTAGTTACTAAAAGTACTAACTTGTAGAATCAATCATCATCTTGATTTATAATAGCAATATATTTGCCAAATTCTTCCTAGTCAGAGTGACGACGTGAGGAACAACAGGCTAAAACATGAATCTCTCCACATTTAGTTGCATCTCAACAGAGTTTAGTTAATTACATTCCTTTACTAAAGATAATCGTTTATTTAGTTGATTATTTACATAGCATATTATTGCTTACTAAACTTGTTCATTTAGGTGTATTAATAACTACAGTGGAAATTATTATAGTATAAAACGATTTATATAAAATTTCTTAATGCAGTCTTAATAAGCTGACTTGCATTGTGTAAAATATATTGCACCTTAATACATTTATTAGTGACAAAAGCTTGTCACAATTCCTTACTTTCCCTGATTAATTATAAGTAAAATAAAATACTTTAAGCTCGAGAATACTTTAAGCGGACTGTGCATGCATATCGCGGCCAGGGAAGAAGGAGACGCCATTCTTACTAGAGAGCGTCACTAGCCACCAAGCAATTTGGACGCCATTAGCAACGTGCAACAGAGAGCAACGTCTTGATGTTGTTAATTGTCTTTAAATTTCACTCCTACAACCACGAGAGCAGTGCCACATCATTTGGTACATCACGGCAGTGTCCAAGGAACTAATCATTACTCCAACCCACAATCGACGTCTTATCACGGCAGTCGAGGACGAGGGATCTGAAATCGTTCCTACATCAACGAACACTTGGCCCGGCAACTATTAATCACCTATATTATAACAACGTGCACATGTTTATATTTAGGCTAGTTGTTGTTAGGCTGTTTAATTACTATCAAAATCCAGTACGTTTAATCTCTATTCTTATTCCGTACTTTATTGGAACATAAATTGCATAGATATCTACAGAAGATTTCTGCAGTGATAGTCATATCCTTTAGGAAGATTTCTGTAATTTAGGATGTACTTGTATTGGCTTAAGTGGTAGATTTCTACAATGTAATTGCCTTCCAGCTCCCGAGTCCACGTCAACTGAGTGTTAGGCTTCCCCACCTACATGTGCAACAATTTGCCCGATGCAACACTTCGTTAGTGGAGCGTGGCAACCAATTACACTTCTCTAGATTTACAGCTAAGCTGTTAATGTTTATTTGTAGAAATAACCATGTAGTTATATTAATGATCTCCTAATGAGATCAATTATACTAACCCATTGATTTACCATATACTATTCAATATTACAGTAGTATATTGAGATACATTTACCTCTAATTATTATTATATAATCAATTTATTTACATTCATATTATGATTACTCTAGCGAAGAACCAGCGCCAGAATAATGCTAGGGATGCACTAATCTTTTAGCATGTAACCCCCCAATTTGGGTGAGTAAATTTGACTCATAATACAGTCGCTTTTATATTCAATGTAATATTAACTTGAACATCCATAGGACACTAGTTCATGAAGTAAAATATTTAACCACTTGCTCTACCCTTGTTTTCCACCTTTTCTCAAAAAGTGGTGGTCCTTCGTAGCTATAGAAATAGTATCAATTTATATGATTTACACGAGTCAAGTTTTCCCACACAAGGTAGGCCTAGTTAGTGTGTATACAAGTGTCAAGGCTGGGATGGTTCCAAACTTGTTTGTTGCATTGGGGAACATCTTGCCAAACGCATTGCGTAATAGTGGCTTTAGGCATTGTATGTATAGCTCTATCTATAATCGATCAACTATGTAAAATCTCTATGTACACCTGAATAAACATATTTATTTATTTATATATAGTGATATTAAGGTAAGGTCACCCTACCCAAAAAACATGATTAGTAGATGTGCACTAACAATATGTCTATGAATGAAAACAACTTTTTGTATAATTTATGGTACAGTAAAAGCACAATTAAAACAAATTTTTTTGTTATATTATTTACTACTAAAAGCTGAAAAACAGCAAAAATTAAGGAAAAATGAGATCAGGTGGAAATTACTACTACTGTATACATATATACATATCCATGACCCAGATTTAATTGCAATAATGATAATGAATCACTTTCAATAAAAATTTTGGATTTGTTATTCAATAGTAGTTACCCGTTATTTAGAATTACCGAATTCCTCATATGAAGGATTTTGGAAGATGACGTATACATATTTTGAACTGGTACTAACTACAAAACATAACTCAAAAATTTACCTCCTTCAGATGGTCAACCAAATCAAGAGATTCTTCCAGCTTGAATTTGGGTATGCAGACTTCCACCTTAACCCTCTGCAACTTCTTGTCAATATTATTGAGATCTGTGGTTGCCAGCTTTGCCTCTACCTCTACTAGTCCATCACGCTTATCCGGCAACACAAACACCATACTCATCCTAGATCCCTAGAAAGACACTTCATTAAAATTTTTATATTTTTGTTTAGCAATTAGATTTAAAATATTTGTCCAAAATTGTGGAAGTATGGTATAGAATAGCTTCAATATTTTCTCATGGTACAGCAGGAAGAATTGTAGACGATTTAACAACAAAGTGACAGCCTGACAAAACGAACCAGACCTGTTGGGAGATACACACATACACAGGCAGACAGGCAGCAGTGGTGATTGTTAATTCATAATGTTTAATGGTCATTACAAATAATATATAGAAGTACAAGTAGAAAACCTTTAATTTATGCAAATGTGAATTTGTAACTACATGAGATGGACAGAAATGGTCCAAGTGTGAGGAAGTCGACGTAAAAGTAAACAGTCCAAGAGAATGGGTTTGAATAAGGCTGTATAGGGTCAAGTTGTTGAGATTGAATGTTGAACATTTTCAAGTGACAACTCGCAGAAAGCCCTTTACACCCGACTATGAAGCAGTGGGGTGCTGCTGTGGATGCATTGTTGGAGTGGTGATGTTGCTGGCTGTATCTGATGCTGCAGTAGCCTATGTAGTGTAGAAAATATGGCTAATGGATGTGGTCTTTCATATTTTTATTCTTCCTTTCCTATGTTTTATTCTGTTTCTTGTAAGTTGATACCTCCCCATCCCATGAAAGTGGATAACAATAGATCAAGAATGTGCACTACTAACACCAAAATTTTAAGGTATGATTGAGAACTTTAAGTTGGCAAGTTGTTTACCAATTCATGACCAGACAAAAGGTACCAAGCATCCTCCTAGAGAATACTCTGGGAACACTGGGCACAACCCCCTCTCCCCCGTTCAAGAGGGAAGGAAAGAAAATGAGCCCACAGGAAGGCCAGAAAACTGGGAAGATCCACTAAAATCCCACAACATACCCCCATCACATGAGGCAAAGAGAACAAGACTGGGAGAGCTCTGAGCTAAACACCCCAACCAGGGACAACACAAAAACCCAAGACCTCTGCTCCCACACCACATCCACAATGCATTTACAGTTGAGAGGCGGGACCAAAGAGCCAGAGTTTAACCCCTGCAAGCACAACTAGGTGAGCACATCTGAGCACCAACCGAGAACCCATGAACACAACAAAGACACCGACAAGCAGAAAGCAAACCGTTTGTCTTGCCCCCAAAAATGCATACCAATTGGATCCATTCCCACAAGCTATTGCAATTATAGCACTTGGAGGGGATTAGGATAAGGATTTTGGATGGGATGGGGGAAGGAATGGTGTCCAACCACTTGGAAGGTCGGGGATTGAATGCCAACGTGCAAGAAGCAAGACCATTGCTTTAATGTCCAGTCCAAGTGGTTGGACAGCGGTTTCTTTAACACACGTGCCCATGTATCACCTGTTCCTTCATAAACCAAAAGTGCTCTACACATTTCATTAGGGAATGCAAGATGTGAGCAAAGATAATCAACAGTAACACCAACAAATTTAAACCAGAATGATGACTTTCTCCCAAAGACAATCGGCAATCAAATCATCAGAAAGTGCATAAAATCCCATATTGGTAGATGTCCACAAAACAAACAAGTGCTACACTCAACACTCATCAGAAGCAGAACTAGCAGGAGTACACAACACCTTGTAGTTATTGTGACTATAAATAGGAGAAACATCCAAACTTTAATTCAAAGATTTATGAATATAATTATCCATGTTGAGTTAACACCAATAATGCTTGAGCCCCACACACAAACCACGAACAATATCTCGGATTTTAAAGATGTTAAAATCATATTCAAAGAGAAAAAACATTAACCGTTAGACAGTGGTATTGTCATTGGTTGATTCATGGGGTAATGCAGTTATCATATGATGATTTAAACAATTATGTCTGGGTTTTACATGCATGATGGAAATATGAATATAATAGCTCTGTGGATGCAATGGAGTTTAACTGGACCCATGAAAAAAATCCTACCATTTCATGGTTGCATGTACTAGGAGCTTGCTGTCATGTGTGCGCACCACACTGGTGGCTTATGGTTTTCACCACTTGGACTGGACGGTATATCGACGGTCTCACTTCATAAAGGTCGGTGTTCAATCCCTGACCATCTAAGTGGTTGAGCATCATTCCTTCCCCCGTCCCATCCCAAATCCTTTTCCTGATCTGTTCCCAGTGCTATATAGTCGTAATGACTTGGCGCTTTTCTCTGATAATTAATTCCATCCTTCCTTTCACACTATACTCTCCCTCATATGGTACCAATTAGGCCACGTGTCATCACCCTAAGCCCAACACCATGGAATATTATGTTCATATTCTTCTCACTACTCTCTGGTTGTAATGGAGTATACCAGGTAACCCAATCATCAATTGAAACTACATGTGTTATTGAAATAATTGTGTTATGTGAATTGTGATTTATCAAGTTATTCAACACACTTGTAAGTGATAAACTATCGGTGAAACATCCGAGGATAACACAGAGAGCATCAGCAGAGTCGGGCACCACCCACCCACCCACACACCCTTCCAGAGTGCCTCTACCCAGTGAAACTATAAATATTCACTTATTTTGCATTTCTTACATTTTCATACAAATTTATAATTTATAACGAAAAATTATTGTTTGAATTTTTTTTTTTTTTTTTTTTTTTTTTTTGCACATAGGCAGGTATGATTATTTTCTATAGCCACTGTCTATGGGTTAAAAGAAAGTACAGAGAATCTGCAGCCATCAACCAGTAACACTAAGAAAATTAAGTAATGCAACCCCACTTGCTAAAGATACTATAAAAATATGAACTGTGACATGCATAGTCCCTCATTTTTCTGGCCTCACCTTTTCTCTTTTAAAGTCTACTCTCAACTTTTGTACCGGCGTTTACACTGGTGTCAGAGCTATGCTTTTCGTTAACCACTACTGCCTACGTACAAATAAATGCAAATGTCGGACATTACTAGCCTTATAGTCCATTGCAAGAAGCATTGCTCCAAGATCTTTGTTGTGCTGTATGCGAAACTGCTTTGTAACATGCATCATCGGGACATTGGTGCTCTTGCTCTCCGATAACCAAAACTCCTGATCGTATGTAGAGATTCCTCAAACTGATGTTCCCATAAGCCGTTAAAATACACTGCGTTTACTAGCACCATTTTTGTCAAATCATTCACANCCTGCATCTGAGCCCGCTCTTGTGCTCAACCTCCGTAAACCACCACATCCTCCCATCCAGAATACAGTGATAATAGTAAATCAGATTTTTTCCTTATACAATTCAAACCTCATATTTTATATATTTGCATAACAAGGTTACATTCTAGAGACAAGTCATCTCAGGCTCATGAATGAGGTAGTTATCGTAATGCTCCAGTGGTATATGCAAGGGCTGGTGGTGGCTTCTTACAAAGTGGCAGGATATTCAACCACCCCAGGGGATGTTTGGGTGCCTTCTGGCAGGTATGGACCCAAAATGTCTGTGGGCTGCACATTGTTTCTAGGGGTCTTGCTTAGGGATTGGAGTTTATCCTTTCATTCTGAATGACTGTGGCCTTGGTCCAACAGGTGGTATGTTGTTGTTGTTGTTGATTTAGGGGCGACAACGATCGGGGATCGGATGCGCCCCGGCGTACCTGTGATGGGTGAATCGCGAAGCCTGGAATGGTGGAACGCCAAGCCAAACCGCGAATCGAGTGACGCCAATCACTAGAAACTAATATGCCATACGGCAAATAAACGCACAGACGGGCAGATGATTGGGGAGCACCGGCCCTGCTCCACACAGAGAACACCAAGTAGCAAAACCAAAACTCGGCCCCCAACTAAAACGCAAAAAATTATCCAGTGTCTTCCGGCAGAGCAGAAGCCAGTCGCCCACAATGACTGAGGGCACACCAGGAGCCCACCAAGACCCGCCAACCCCCGCACCTCTCAGCCAAGCTGGCCCCCGAACACCGTCACCCCGCCGGGAGAACCAGCCAGAACACGTAAAAAAAAATCTATCAACAATCCCGTGACCCAAGGCAATATGTGCGCCAGGCGTCGTACAATCGGACCGTTGAAAAGGGATGCCAAACGGCAGTAGCAAAGCCAAAACGCGAAAATAAGACGTGAACAGGCGGCTCCCAGGCGGAGGAGGTGTCCAGACCTCCGCTCGGTTTCAAGGTTGAACCAGGAGTCTCCAACAGGTAGTACCAAGTGGATTCTGGGTTATTTTCCTGGATCTACGGAATACCTATTGGCGCATTACCATCCATCTGCAGTTGAGTGCTGGGGTTTATAATAAGACACCTCATTTTTCCTATACAGGGGTACCTTAGTTTACGAATTTAATCCATTCCCAGAGATGGCTCATAAACCGAAACGAATTTCCCCGTAAGAAATAATGGAAAATGAATTAATCAGTTCCAGATTCCCCCCAAAATTAACTTCAAAAGTAAATTTTATATCTAATTTACCCAAGTCTTCAATACAAAAGTATGTAAAAATTATTATTTACCTTTACTGATGACTCCTGTTCGCGTATGGAAGGTGAGGAGGGGAGGAGAGAGGTGTTACTGTTTGGAAGGGAAGTCCCCTTCCATTATAACATCAGGCAGTGATGACTTCTCTGGGAAACTCTCTCTGGCAATAAAGCTCTGACAAAGCATACTCTCTTGTTGGCTGGCCCAAAACTTCATACAACTTTGTTTACATTTACAGTACAGTATTTGTATTTTTAAAATAAGTTTTTACTTAATAAATCAGGCTAGCAATACAGCACATGTAATCATCATATTTGATTTAGTTAATTTATTATTCACCCACACTAGTATTTTGATATCAGTAAAACAAATAATTTTTTAAATGATAATACAATATCTTTTATTTTCAGTTAAAAGAAGAAGACAATAATACTTCACAACCTATGAAACGAGAAGCACCTGGTGATGATGTATCGGAACCTAAAGCTGAAGTAAAAACAGAAATTGTAGAAATGCCTGTTGAAGTTATTTTTACAGAGGACAACAAAACAAGAATAAAGGTGAGTTGCATTTTCAATGAATTTCTGTTAATGTTTGTGCCTGCTTTCATATAAGATTAAATGAACACTAAAGGAATAGTCCAGTATGTTAAAAGTAACTCCTTATATAATAAGTAAATAAGACTCCTTTTTATGGACAGGAGGATGTTGAAGTGTGTGAGGAAAATGTTGAGCAGTATGCAGCACCAAGTGTGACACCCAGCGTCGAAGGTGACATGTCTGAATCTACCACGTCACTTCCTTGTGATAGCCAGGATACACTTGGAGCCCCTACAGGTAACCTTCATAACAGAATATGTGCTTTTATTATTAAGACTTTAATATCCTTTACATTGCAGTTATTAATTGGGTTTAGGATTGTTGTGATCTCATTGTCCACCACTCTGTACTACAATCAGATTATAAATTCTTGCATTACAGAAGGGGGGGATAGGGGACTTGGAACCACTCTTCCTAAATTTTCTTCTTCCTATAGGCAAAAAATGGCCTCAGATCTGGGGCCTTTTTTTTTGCCCAGGAAACAAAATGCAAACATAGTTGTAAGACTTGTGTGGACGTGAGAGAAATAAATTTGTAGAAAACAAAGATGAAGTAGTGAAAGTTAAACAAAAATAATGGTTGAGGTCCTAGGTTTGTGTGAGACTAAGATTGAAGGAAATTATCATGTTGCATTATCATTTGCAAAGTTCCTTGGCAAGATGGGACTACGGTTGATGCCAGCTTGGTGTCTAGGTATCATCCTGTGTGAACCCTGGCATCTGATTCAGGAGCCACTGAGGAGCTGATCAGAAAAGAGAATTTCAGTCCTCTCAATACCTTGCACACTGATATTATGCAGAGCCCTAGATGGACAAGTACATTTTCCATTTGTCTTGTCCCTATAAAAAGAGGAGAGGAGGACACTGGAGAACAAACATCGATCCACTCATGGGTAAACTGTTCCCTATACACACTCAAACCACCAAAACTACTCAAAACAGTATTTGACAACTAAAAAATGGCCATGAATCACACTGAACTATCTAACACCGACTAGGCAACAGCATTGGTGGCAGCAAAGGGGTCGGATGAGGTGGTTACCCTCATTTTCCTGTCAAGCATCCACCCTGATGATAATGAGAATCTGCATAAATCAGAACATAAAATCAGATTAGTTATCCTAGTGACTTGATCTAAATCTGTGTGATCCCATGCTTTAGTGTTAGCTACATAGTCTTCCTGGCTTGGTATCATTTGATAGTTGCTTGCTTACTTCACATCTGAGAAAATCATTAGAACCCATGATGATAATTCAAACTTGCACACTGGGTGCTTCATATCGTAATGCTTAACACTTTCATTGCCCCAGCGGGTGACCCGCCATGCACTTCAAGGTAGTCCAAGTGGTGTGTGTGAACTCACCACCACCCACAAATGTTTATACTGTACTCTTTTTACTTTCTGACCCAAATTTTCATACTGCGTTGTTCAATTTAGTATCAAATTGTTCGCAATAGAATGCTCTAGAGGAATATGTGCATATAAGAACATATAAGTCTCGCTTTTCTGTACTTTAGACCTGCTGTGCACTGCAAGGTAGACCGAGAGCTCACCACACACAAAAATGTTTATACTCTTTTTCAGGTTTCTGACCTCAATTTGGTATCAAATTGTTTGCAATAGAATGCTGTAAAGGGATATTTGCATATAAGAACATACAAGTCTTGCTTTTCTATACTGTACTTTCAACGAAAACTTAGTAACTTTTCCCTCGTACGTGTTTCTTTCGATGCTTTCATCATGGATTGGCTCTGTTCACCAGTATCCATTTGGAAGTCAATGTGCAGTGTTTATAAAGCCGGTAACAACAAATACTTGAGATAAAATAACCAGAATGGGGAAACTTTTTGACTAGGGAAGGCTGTGGCCGTCACGAGAACAGTTAGCCTCCAGCGTGGGTGAGCGCCCACATGGTGGGGTCAGGATGCCAGATGGGATATACAGAGAAAGGGAAAAAATTGCCACTCATTTTAAAACAAGTCCCATAGTGTTCAGACAATAAATGGAATTTTTACAAAATGTTTAATTATTGACGCTGTTTGCGTCAACCAGCATACTCCATACCTTGATTTTATGACAAAAAATATGGGGCATTAGGCAGCAAAAGTGTTAAATCAGTTTCTCTGATCTAACAGTTGATTTTAGCTCTGTTCCAGTGGTGCTCTCTCCAAGTGCTAATTGCAAGGATGAATGGCTCCCTTTTGCCCACCAGAAAGAGGCATTTCATTATGCTCAGTGCTCAATTTTTTTTTTTTTTATACACAAAGATAAAATTGGATTAGTGAAGGTTGGTTCTTAATTTGGATACCTAAGCCATACAGTATGATCATGCAGTGATTATATTCTGGATTGGCTTATCAGATAATCTGACTTTGGATGAATATATATTTACTATTCAGTACCTGTGTTAAATGCACCAATTTCATAACAGGATGAGTCCTCACACTTCAGCCAGGTCATTGCCTAGGTTCCACAATCTATTTTAACCTTCCAGGAATACCAAGTAAATGATACAGTAAATGATACAGTAGCCTGGAGTATCCATGTACACACTCTTGTTACTATGAAGCAGTTTGCTAGTGCAATTTAAGTATGTGAGAGAATGAACTTTCCCTCACCTGTCTTCCCCAGTTGTACAGTAACCTAACTTTGTTTTATTTTCTTCAAATATTTTTGTGTTCATTTGACATTAACTTCCATAAACTGTACTATAATGGCTTTCTTTCCAGACTTCCCCTTTTTGTGCATGATTAAACTCATCCATGATAGTATCGTATGAAGAAAAAAAGTTTTATCCCCATCATGGTCACTGGGCCAAAAATCATGGCATCATCTAGACTTGTAGAATCTTGAAGATTTTCTTTTGTAAGAAATGAATTGAGATCCTGTTTTGAACAATTAGCACTTAAGTTAAATTTATTGAGACCTTATAATACATTATAATTTGAAATTTCAGCAAAATCAGCCAGTCATCTCATGGTCAGCAAGTGTACGTAAGCTGTCAGCTTCCTTGAGCTACTTTTTGGCTGTCATTTCCTAATTATGAATACTATGCAAATAATATTCCCATTATGAACAATGAGGTGGACTTTAAAAGCATTTAAATACTTGTCATTGGATAGAATTCGTACATTCGTGCATCATGCTTGGCTGATCTCAACACCTGACTCCCATCATCTTTAAGAACCCCTGTTTACCAACCTCACATCTGCTTACCCATTGCCTGTAAAAGCTCCAGGCTTGCTTCTAAACCATTATCTACAGTATATATGTAAAAACCATTACTGTACTCTGTAAAGTACATGTTACATAAATAGCCTCGATATGATTTTTTTTACTTTTAAACTTTAGTATAAAGTCTATAAAAGACCTGGGTTACTTTTTTACTTATAAGTTTTTTAATATATACTTGTCATTTGACAGAACTTCTTAAACCAATAATCAGTGTATTTCTTACTTTGAGTTCTACTTAAATGGTTTGCATGTAAAGTTTTAAAATTTATTCAGTCCTTTATATTTGCTGTATTTATATCTCCAAAACCTTGTATTCTTATCATAAATTAGTTTTTAACAATTGTCCATAATAATTCTATACAGCATTTATTTATTTCATAATTCTTCAATTTTCAATAATTAATGTTTCAAGTATCTTATCCCCTTTTTAATAATGTAAATGATTGTAGTGTTATCATCCTTATACTTTATGAACATTTCTGAACATGGCCCCCTTAGTATGAGCTGATATGCTAAGAGACCAGGAGGCATAGCAGGAAGTCCAAAATAGTCCCATTGAAAAGCAGAAGTGCAACAGATACCATTTGAGTAAATTCTTGTCTCAAGAATTCTCAAAGAAGACTTCTTTATCAAAAGAGGTCTTGATAAACATTTCCATTATATACCTGATCAGCTGAGCTATAAGTCATACATAAGACTGTGAGCGGCAGCATCTAACAGCCTGATTAACCAGACCACCAACCAGGAGGCCTAGAAGGAGACTGGGCTGTGTGGAACATTGATTTCTAGAACCATCTCAATGAAGCCAAAGGAAGGAACATATCTTTGCAAATGGTCTTGTCCTTGCCATGAATACTGTATTTTACTCGATGGAGAACATACCTAAATCCATCCATAGGGAAGAGCTTGCTTTTTCACAAACCCTTCAAATCAGGGTTCTTGGAGACTTACATTGGCAAGAATGACTTTGAACTGTTGTAACAGCTGACTAACTCTACTACCTCCAAGTGGCAACACTAGAAAATAACATGGCTGGGAAAGACAGGTCACCTCACTCTGTGACTAGTGCCTGTCATAACTCCCCTCTGCTCTGATGAAAGTGCAGTGTGGTTTTCCTAATTAGGATTGTTTTCAGTTTTAGTGAGGGGATGTCTTCCATGCTTAAAGGTTCACTTTATGGCATGGTACCCCCACTGCCTGTGTGCTTCTGTTCTCCTGATCCACTTTGACTTTCTTTCATATATCTACCTTCCCTAGCATCAGTTGCAAGGATTAACCTAGTTGATCTAACCTAGCACTAGAGAGGATGGGCTGGATTATCAGCTTATCACCACAGCAACACTCACTCACTCTCACTTTCTCCTTACTCAAGTGGGTGTTCTGTGTAATAGGGATGGCAGTGTTTGTAGAGTCTCCCACCTCGCCTCAAGAACCAGTCTTACAAGGTAGCATTAATAATTTCAAATGGCAACTCGAGACGATTCAAGCTAATATACAATATGCCTTTTTATTTACTAGGTAATAAAAATGATTCATCATTATAGCATAGTATAATATTATAATATTATATCAATGTATTTTTCTTGTATTTAAAAAATAATTGCAACAAAAATGCCACCTAAAGGCATCTCTAGTTTCAACAAATCTGCAGATGCAACGAATCGTTGCTGGTTCCGTATAGTTCACCAAATTGAGGTTGCATTCTATATCTGAGAAAATCTATATCTGAGCTTTGTTTATCTAGGATAACTTTCACTCACTTAAATCTGAGCTGAGCTTTGTTCTGAAATTTATGTACTATTTATATTATTTTTCTTATTCATCAAAACTGTGTTATTGTTTTGTATTAAATGTTAAGACATTACATATTTTCCTAATAGGCATTCTGATCATGAAATTCCTATTTAGCGTGTTCGTGCTCCATTTTCTTGGTAAAAAATATTGTATTGCTTGTATGCAAATTTCTCTCCTGTATCTTTAAAAGTTTTCTTACTTTATTTAATTTTTTTTTTTTTTTTTACTTTAGGTGGCCATATTTTACAACACGCTTGTTTGTCCTCAGGTTTCGAATCTGACATGTTCCGCACAGGTAGTGCAGACTCTCATGGCAAATCACACAAGAGCAAGAAGAAGAAGAAGGATAAAAAACACAAGAAGCACAAGAAACATAAACATGAACATAAAGATAAGCTGGATAAACTAGATAAGTTTATACAAGAGGAAAACCTTAGTTCAGGTTCTTCTAATCCCCCAAGTCCTGCCTCTCCTCCCAGTATGTCTGGAGTCACAACGAGCAGTATGGCTAGCAGTATGCCGAGTGCTGTGACGAGCAGTCTGCCAGGCAGCATGACAAACATGTTTTAGTCATCAATGTACAATACAGTGTTTCTAAAAACACACACAAATTTTTGTAGTTCATCTCTTTTTTTGTTGAATTTAATTTCCTTTCATGTAAACATATACTCATCCTTCTTGTTCACTACATTACCCAGCATGTGCTCATCCTTGTTCACAACATTACCAAACATGTGCTCATCCTTGTACACCACATTACCAAACATTTGCTCATCCTTGTTCATCACATTACTAAATATGTGCTTATTTTCATCCTATGATTTTATCTTCTGTTTATCATTTCCGTTCAAAATGACTACAGTTTTAATATGTCAAGTAAGCCATATATCTCAGCACCAAGTTAATTATTTTGTATGTATTTTGACCTTTTAAAATATTTTTTAGCACAGAGTTGTACGTAGTCAAAGAGCATAAATATGCAATAAATAAATACAAAAAAAGCTCCTTATATACTGTAATGTAATTTTCCCTCGGTGTATTTTATTACCAGGTGTACAGTGTATCAACTTCAACTAAACTCACCTAGTTGTGCTTGTGGGGGTTGAGCTTTGGCTCTTTGGTCCCGAGCACCAAACTGAGTTTCACACATTGTGGGATTGAATAATACTGTACATGTTGTATGAAGCATTAAGCATTGTTAATAATGCGCCTTTGACATTTAGTTACTAATTTATCACCTCTAGTATGGCTAAATTATCTGCATCTAAGTACTGGTTGTTATGCGCGGTGAGTGCCTTGTATTTACTAATGCCTTTGGGTAAAATTCATAATTTTGACTTGTTCATTGCAGTGCTAACTGAAAAGGATACTTTAGATTAAGATTTGTTCCTCGATTGCTATAAGTTCATAGCACTGAAAACGCTAAGGGTTCACTGAAAACAATTGTACTGACACCTTATCTTGTCAGTGAAAGTTGTCTCCCTTGTGCTAGGGCCCTTGCCAGGTGTAGTTTGTTTTAGCTTTTGCATAGAAATATTTTAGATTCCTCTTTCACTGATAGCCTTTTGCCTCTTCTGGATTTTATATAATTCTTGTAGCTTCAAGCTTGTTTCTATCTCTCTCTACATAGCCTTCCTTCTCATTCTTGGTATAGAGTGGGATATTAAGCTCTGCAATTTTCCCCTTTTTCTTAGTGGTATAAGAAGCATTTTTTTGTGCTACTGTGCCTAATCTCTCGGGCACTAATTTATGTTTGCATTATCTAACTGTTCTTCCGAGCTTATTTCTGTAAGGACTTTATTAGTTCCCAGTTAATCAGCTCAGTATTAACAATTTAATATACTGAATTCTCTTAATTTCAGACCAGCTGCACGTTAGGTTGTAAATCTGCTCAACATGTATTTGTAACCAGTGTGCTTTTTACCAATTCATCATCGTTTCTAAAAATATTGTCTGGGGTGTTTTCTTTTCTAGTTGGTTGCACGGTTTGCTGCAAATCTGTCAACTCTCTCTTATGAGAGATAATTAGTTACTTCATTTAGACTTCTTCCTGGATTTCTTATACAGACATGCAAAATTTTTAACTAAAGGTAACCCCCAAAGATTCATTCCAAAACCAAGTAATACAAACAATTGCATTCACTACACAAGTGAGAGCGGTAGAAAAGAATTTTGAAAAGGCAACAGCACATATGCAAAACAGAACCCACCCTATTCTATAAAATAAAAACTTTGTGGATGATAAAAGCTAGGATAGGAATAGATAACATTTAAAAGACAAGGAAATATGCAAAATCCTAAATGAACAAATACATGTTTCACAAGTCGAGCCTGGCCTCAGGCTGGGCTGGCTAGTAGAAACTCTCGGAACCCTCTCCAGGTAACGGGTTCAAAGTGTACAGGTTTTCACAGCACCCCCCCCCCTACTGTAGATTATAGAATATAGTGCACAGGCTCCAGTGAAAGTGTCAGGATGATATAAACAAAACTGCTTGGATGTAGAAAGAAACAAGGGAGTTGGGCCAGATGGAATTTCACTATATTGACAGTGCTTATGAACTTACCAACCCACTTAGTATAGAAATCTTTACAAGTGGGATACCTTGCAGACATGGTTCTATGTTTGCCATTTTCCATATTTTAATAAGTGATAAAACCTATTAAATTGCAGACTAGTATCTGTGACAAGCATGGTTGCTATAACATTAGGTTAAATGCATTGAATATATCTGTTACGCAAGTCTGTATGATTTTTTAACTTAGATCATATGTAACAGATCTACTCAGTTTTTATAAGAGGTAGTTTTTTTATTAAGAAACTTAGATATATACACAAATGTGCAGCTTCCCTATACAATATGAAAGTTTACAGTATAAATCAAGAGCTAGTTATAAATTTATCTAATATCCCCATTTCACAGGATGGTTAGTCATACATGGAATTGGGAGAAAATGAGATAAAAGTCTAGTTTATTAGTCTGTATCAGCAAACTCTGGGTACAGCACATCATTATCTTCCAATATTTATGAATGTAGGTAGTAGTTAAGAGAACTTGAGCATCTTGTACCATTTGGTCTGAAGTCATTGGTAATATTGTAGTCACAATTCTAGAGCGGAAGTGTGTCCTGGCTCTTGTTTACATAGCTTACAATTAGAATGCTCACCATTGGGGTATTTACCTGCACCCACCTGCTGTGAATATTGATATCCCAGCCAAATTATGTCAATTATAATGTCATACTGTCTAGTGGATCTTTTGTGCATAGTTTTCTGTTCTAAACCACAAAACTTTATACTAGTGCTTTCTGCCCTTTTGAGTATCAGTGATTGCTCTTCTATCAGCCCTTGTTTCCTGAAATAGTGTAGTTTTGACAACAGATTCTACAATCATGAGACTGTTGCAAAGACTGCATCTATCTGAACCCAAAATGACAAGATAGTTCCCACACAAGAGGTTCTCCTGGATGTTAGAATGCACAGGAAGGATGATGGGAAAATGTTAATCCATACTAGAAGTCTAACAAAGATGAGAGCAGTGGGTCTGAGGCAATGTTTATTGGGTAATGTAATGCACTCTCACCTACACCACAAAATCCCTAATGTCCAGTAACACTAGACATTAACATTTTCAGTGCCAGGGTGGGCGGGCAGACCATTGCGCAACCCCAAGGTAGGCCGAACGTTGTCCGTCAGCTCACCGCCACACTCCAATGTTCATACTCTTTCAGCTTTCTTACCTCACTTTTTGTGCTACATCGTTCAATTTGGTATCAAACTTATTTACATATAAGAACACACATGGTATTGATAACAGTTCTCATAAGATAAAGTAAAGAAGAGTGGCCACCTCACACCTGAACCTAGTAGAACCGTCATGTTCATCACCAGCATGTTGATGTCATTTTTGAGAGGCCAATACTTAGACTAGTGACCAAATGACTACTTTAGTTCATGGAACTGGAGGAATGATTTTTTTTTTTGGTATCGGTTGTGTAGCACTTGTATAACAAAATTATGTATAGCCACATTGAATGGGAATATGTTGCCGCACATTTTAAAACCAGCCCCATAATAATTTAACATATGGAATTTTTCAAAATATTTAAATTTTGGACGGCATTGCCGTTTTCCTGCAAACTATGTGTATTGATTTTAGGACGGCAATACTGTTACTTGGATGTGATAAGTGTTAATATTTAAACGAGGGAAATGTAACTTAACACATGATAACCGCACTGTTAAGGATCGAATTCAAAGGGAACACAGTTATCACTGATTTTAGTACATGTCACCAGGTTTTTACACAAATGAAGTTTGGTCATATGGTCGTATGGACATAATACACTTATATGGATGTAATGATGTTAACCTAGACCCATGAAAAGATTTGTTGTTTTTAATGGTTTACTATGCAATGAAATTATTGTGTAACATTAGATCATGTTTGTCAAATCACAATTTAGTCCTTCCTGCCAATGTTTAAATATATTTCTGAATGACATTACCAGACAAAGCAGCAACAAAAGAGTGGGTTACAACACCCACTAAATTAAACAAAGTTATTCCACACTGTGTAAACAAAAATGATATGGCAAACATAAACCATCAAACAGTCATCGTGGCTCTCTTCATGAAATGGCAAGGTGGCAATACTGTACTGCGTCATACGAGTCTACAAACTAAATTACCCTCTGTCTCTTCTCAAAATGCACAAAAAATACTTACATTCATGTTTTATCAATTTTTTTTTTGGGGGTGAGCAGAAGCATCTTTGACATCTGCACTTCAGGAGTCAAAACCTCCAAGGTTTATAAATATGGAGCTTTAAAAGATAGAAAAACTAGCATTCAAGTTGT
This sequence comes from Procambarus virginalis, assembly GCA_020271785.1. Taxonomy (NCBI): domain Eukaryota; kingdom Metazoa; phylum Arthropoda; class Malacostraca; order Decapoda; family Cambaridae; genus Procambarus; species Procambarus virginalis. Next base: position 43,660,204 of record WNGS01092210.1, on the reverse strand, counting down.
CATAGCTTTAGTTACATTGTAAACAAACAATTCCCAGAACAATTAAAAATTAATAATAATTAAAGTTCATCTTTAGATGGCACGTGTTCAGGGAGAACAAACCTGCCACTGAACAAAATTAATCCTGTTTGTTGATCTCTAATAAAGAACAAGAAGGGATGATCAGCAATGAAGCGTGGAGGAGGCATCGGCAGACTTCTTTTCATTATTACCACACCTAAATGGGGAAAAATAAAAAATTATTTAATATTTAGTATGATCCTTAACAGTACATTAAATCAACCAGCTTAATAAATTAAACAAAAAAATCACACTTTATTTAAGAGTTTGCTCTATAAGCTTGGATATCAATTTCATGGTAAATTTTAATGGATAAGTTACATTATGTTCAATTTTATAGAAAGCTTATGATTCCTGTATGCAAAGGACATTAAATAATGTTTCAACAATGTATGAATGGCTTCAACTGAAAACATAATACTGTAGCTGGTACATCATTTGTTAAGAAAATTAATGATAAACAGAACTTAAGAATAAAGATCTTCACAAGCATGATCATGATCCCTTTGGTTGCAACCTTAGTCAGGGTTAAGGTACAATGGCAACTTTTATAGACAAAACATGACCCAAAATAAATATACTCTTGATAATGACAGAGAAACATCTACTTAACTACTTAACTTTGTTCAACCAGCCCTGTAGGCTGGTTGAACATCAGAGTTACAAAGTACTATCCAAGCTGTCAAATAAGGCAAATATTAGAAATGCAGCCTTATAAGGTTTATGATGCCATGTATGTGAGAAGTTATGTTGGAATCAGAATAAAAAGCATATAACTACTGTATTTCCAATGTAGCTTTTTTCATACAAATTCAATTTTTTTTAGAAATACTGCATGTAAGCTAGACTTTAATAACTAAATTTTAAAAGTTTGTAGCAATTTATAATTAAATACTGTATTAACACTATCGCGCACGGAGTGTGCACTCATCAAACTGACGTCATGCTCCCGGCAGTGTGGGCAAGCGTGTGCGGCAACACTGCAAATGTGTATACTTGTTTCAGTTTCCTCACCTTGATTCTCGTGCTACGTCGTTTGTTTTGGTATCATTGTGTTCCCCCCTATATGTGTATATGCATAAAAGGTCCAAAAACCCGGCGTGACTCCCCACAGCAAAGCCTAAAGTCGGCAAAGTTACCCATGAGTGCACAAAATCAGTAAAATGTGTATACTCTTTTTCACTTTTCTCACCTTAATTCTCATGCTATGTCGTTCATTTTGGTATCATTGTGTTCGCAATAGAATTCCCTACAGGTGTATATGCATATACAGTCCATAAGCCTGGCATGACTCCCCACAGCAAAGCCTAAGGTTGGCCAACCATTACCTGTGAATGAGCACCAATTGGCACACCTGCAACCTAATGTATACACTCTTTCAGTTTGATAACATCAATTTTGGTGTTACATCTTTCATTTTGGTATCAAATTATTCGCTATATCAAGGCACGTATTTTAAAATTAGTCCCATAATAATAGAACAATATATGGAATTTTAAATATTTTAAATTTTGGACGCTCATCATCACAAAATTATTTACATCTTTGCAGTGTTTTGACATCAATTTTCGTGTTACATCTTTTATTTTGGTATTAAATTGTTCGCAATTTAAAAGGCACACATTTTAAAACCACTCCCAGATTGATCGGATAAAATTTTAATTTTTAACATATTTTAAGATGATGGACGCAATATGAGTCACCCGAGTGGATGCAGGAGAAAAATTATGGACTTATAACGAGTCAAAAGAGCGATAGTGTTAACAGAAACATGAGCTTAACATTGATATTTATGGGTAAGGGTGTATGAACAAGCCATCAGTTGGGACACATTCCTTTATTTCTAACTCTACTTGTACTGTATTGGAGACCTCTCTTGCAATACAGTACTATATTTTAGTGACTGCCACAGTAGCTTAATGGGTTTGACCCAGGATTTAGCTACTTTCAGGCTAAATAATTTCCTCGAGATCAAGCATTACTTCTTTAGGTGGTTCACCTATTTCACTATGGGAATTCAAGTCTTAAATACTATATTGGTCAGAAAATTAGCTTGTAATTTAGTATTATAATCTCACCATTTTTCTATAATGTTAATGTCTTCACACTTCTCATCTTGAAATGAGGTCTTGAAAACTTGCTCGAGTGGATTTACATTGCATGAAATTTACCAGTAGTAATTCTTTCAGGTACAGGTACTGTAACTCAAAAGACTTGCTGTAACCCTACCATGCATAGGCCCTCATCAGTTCGACAACAATGCATTTTGTTTCTCGGTACAAGCCATGGAAGGTAAAAGCTTTACCTCCCGGCCAAACCATAATTTAAAATTCTTTAAATATTTCAAGGGTTGCTCTAGCTTTTGAAAATTTGAAGAGTGGAGATGCATCTTAATTGAAATGAATGGAGACAAGCTCCACATTGAGAGAACAATAAAAATTTGGAATCTTTTAGATGCACACCAAAGAAAAAGAATTCATACATCCATAGAAAAAATGTGCATAATCTCTCTTGCAAATAGTAGTAGACTGATGAAAATTGACACAAGAAGGTTGTGTATAAGCTGTCTGAAGCATCAAGGTATCGTTAATAAAGATTAGAGTAAATACAGAGCACATGAGTAGCTCTCAACCTGTAACTACACTCAAGTAATTTTAATGAAGCAAAAATGTTCAACAGAGCAACAATCACATAACTGGAATTGTGTAAATATATGAAAGCAAAAGTCAGCCTATAAGGTACACTTATCAAGCCATCAGCAATAAAAGTTTACTGTAGGGGTGAGGGGAAGACTAAATACAGACTATATACAAGGACTAACCTGTAGCTGCAGCAGCTTCACAGCCTTGCTCATTGACCTCCAGGAACGCTTTGTGAACCACATTAGAAACAAACAGATCATTACTGCCTGTGATCCCAGACAAGTTGCAACTTTTGATATCAAACAAGTCTCTCATTCCCATCTAAAAAAAAATAAGACATTTAACTATTAAACTTTTTAAAGTCAACCCTAAATCCTATCAATACATTTTATCTATGCAATCTTAATTAATACAGGGGGGTGTATATATAATTTTTTAGGAATATTCCTGCACGTCAGGCTGCGAGCAGCCGCGTCAAACAGCCTGGTTGATCAGTCCAGCAACCAGGAGGCCTGGTCGACGACCGGGCCGCGGGGACGCTAAGCCCGGAAGCACCTCAAGGTAACCTCAAGGTAAGGTATGGCCTCTTAAGCTTCTGCCTGGCCCTAAATATTATGTTGTGCAGGCTGTTTACCCTTGGTGTGCAACTATCATAAGGAAAATTAAACAAATAAATAAATCAAGTCTTCTTGGTTTCATTCATACTGAGAGGAAGCTAGATGAGGGGGGTCTCTGAGTTCATGAATTCTTGGTGACAATTTTGTACACTCACCATACAGAGAAGACTGCAATATTCAAGTTAAATGGATTATATGTTCCCTGTTTCACTTAAGTTAAAGTGTGGATTAACTGCTTATGTATACATAATTGACTAAAACAGTGACCGAGTACTGTATACAGTATTTAGGAACCCACACAAACACGACATGTACAGGTGTACATGTCTACATCGCAAGGTAACACTCAAGGTGTTGTAAATAACCAACAGTTTCATACATCTCTTGTATTTTTATACAACATTTGTATTAACCACAAGTAGTTACTAAAATTACTAACTTGTAGAATCAATCATCATCTTGATTTATAATAGCAATATATTTGCCAAATTCTTCCTAGTCAGAGTGACGACGTGAGGAACAACAGGCTAAAACATGAATCTCTCCGCATTTAGTTGCATCTCAACAAAGTTTAGTTAATTACATTCCTTTACTAAAGATAATCGTTTATTTAGTTGATTATTTACATAGCATATTATTGCTTACTAAACTTGTTCATTTAGGTGTATTAATAACTACAGTGGAAATTATTATAGTATAAAACGATTTATATAAAATTTCTTAATGCAGTCTTAATAAGCTGACTTGCATTGTGTAAAAATATATTGCACCTTAATACATTTATTAGTGACAAAAGCTTGTCACAATTCCTTACTTTCCCTGATTAATTATAAGTAAAATAAAATACTTTAAGCTCGAGAATACTTTAAGCGGACTGTGCATGCATATCGCGGCCAGGGAAGAAGGAGACGCCATTCTTACTAGAGAGCGTCACTAGCCACCAAGCAATTTGGACGCCATTAGCAACGTGCAACAGAGAGCAACGTCTTGATGTTGTTAATTGTCTTTAAATTTCACTCCTACAACCACGAGAGCAGTGCCACATCATTTGGTACATCACGGCAGTGTCCAAGGAACTAATCATTACTCCAACCCACAATCGACGTCTTATCACGGCAGTCGAGGACGAGGGATCTGAAATCGTTCCTACATCAACGAACACTTGGCCCGGCAACTATTAATCACCTATATTATAACAACGTGCACATGTTTATATTTAGGCTAGTTGTTGTTAGGCTGTTTAATTACTATCAAAATCCAGTACGTTTAATCTCTATTCTTATTCCGTACTTTATTGGAACATAAATTGCATAGATATCTACAGAAGATTTCTGCAGTGATAGTCATATCCTTTAGGAAGATTTCTGTAATTTAGGATGTACTTGTATTGGCTTAAGTGGTAGATTTCTACAATGTAATTGCCTTCCAGCTCCCGAGTCCACGTCAACTGAGTGTTAGGCTTCCCCACCTACATGTGCAACAATTTGCCCGATGCAACACTTCGTTAGTGGAGCGTGGCAACCAATTACACTTCTCTAGATTTACAGCTAAGCTGTTAATGTTTATTTGTAGAAATAACCATGTAGTTATATTAATGATCTCCTAATGAGATCAATTATACTAACCCATTGATTTACCATATACTATTCAATATTACAGTAGTATATTGAGATACATTTACCTCTAATTATTATTATATAATCAATTTTATTTACATTCATATTATGATTACTCTAGCGAAGAACCAGCGCCAGAATAATGCTAGGGATGCACTAATCTTTTAGCATGTAACCCCCCAATTTGGGTGAGTAAATTTGACTCATAATACAGTCGCTTTTATATTCAATGTAATATTAACTTGAACATCCATAGGACACTAGTTCATGAAGTAAAATATTTAACCACTTGCTCTACCCTTGTTTTCCACCTTTTCTCAAAAAGTGGTGGTCCTTCGTAGCTATAGAAATAGTATCAATTTATATGATTTACACGAGTCAAGTTTTCCCACACAAGGTAGGCCTAGTTAGTGTGTATACAAGTGTCAAGGCTGGGATGGTTCCAAACTTGTTTGTTGCATTGGGGAACATATAGTGATATTAAGGTAAGGTCACCCTACCCAGAAAAAACATGATTAGTAGATGTGCACTAACAATATGTCTATGAATGAAAACAACTTTTTGTATAATTTATGGTACAGTAAAAGCACAATTAAAACAAATTTTTTTGTTATATTATTTACTACTAAAAGCTGAAAAACAGCAAAAATTAAGGAAAAATGAGATCAGGTGGAAATTACTACTACTGTATACATATATACATATCCATGACCCAGATTTAATTGCAATAATGATAATGAATCACTTTCAATAAAAATTTTGGATTTGTTATTCAATAGTAGTTACCCGTTATTTAGAATTACCGAATTCCTCATATGAAGGATTTTGGAAGATGACGTATACATATTTTGAACTGGTACTAACTACAAAACATAACTCAAAAATTTACCTCCTTCAGATGGTCAACCAAATCAAGAGATTCTTCCAGCTTGAATTTGGGTATGCAGACTTCCACCTTAACCCTCTGCAACTTCTTGTCAATATTATTGAGATCTGTGGTTGCCAGCTTTGCCTCTACCTCTACTAGTCCATCACGCTTATCCGGCAACACAAACACCATACTCATCCTAGATCCCTAGAAAGACACTTCATTAAAAATTTTTATATTTTTGTTTAGCAATTAGATTTAAAATATATTTGTCCAAAATTGTGGAAGTATGGTATAGAATAGCTTCAATATTTTCTCATGGTACAGCAGGAAGAATTGTAGACGATTTAACAACAAAGTGACAGCCTGACAAAACGAACCAGACCTGTTGGGAGATACACACATACACAGGCAGACAGGCAGCAGTGGTGATTGTTAATTCATAATGTTTAATGGTCATTACAAATAATATATAGAAGTACAAGTAGAAAACCTTTAATTTATGCAAATGTGAATTTGTAACTACATGAGATGGACAGAAATGGTCCAAGTGTGAGGAAGTCGACGTAAAAGTAAACAGTCCAAGAGAATGGGTTTGAATAAGGCTGTATAGGGTCAAGTTGTTGAGATTGAATGTTGAACATTTTCAAGTGACAACTCGCAGAAAGCCCTTTACACCCGACTATGAAGCAGTGGGGTGCTGCTGTGGATGCATTGTTGGAGTGGTGATGTTGCTGGCTGTATCTGATGCTGCAGTAGCCTATGTAGTGTAGAAAATATGGCTAATGGATGTGGTCTTTCATATTTTTATTCTTCCTTTCCTATGTTTTATTCTGTTTCTTGTAAGTTGATACCTCCCCATCCCATGAAAGTGGATAACAATAGATCAAGAATGTGCACTACTAACACCAAAATTTTAAGGTATGATTGAGAACTTTAAGTTGGCAAGTTGTTTACCAATTCATGACCAGACAAAAGGTACCAAGCATCCTCCTAGAGAATACTCTGGGAACACTGGGCACAACCCCCTCTCCCCCGTTCAAGAGGGAAGGAAAGAAAATGAGCCCACAGGAAGGCCAGAAAACTGGGAAGATCCACTAAAATCCCACAACATACCCCCATCACATGAGGCAAAGAGAACAAGACTGGGAGAGCTCTGAGCTAAACACCCCAACCAGGGACAACACAAAAACCCAAGACCTCTGCTCCCACACCACATCCACAATGCATTTACAGTTGAGAGGCGGGACCAAAGAGCCAGAGTTTAACCCCTGCAAGCACAACTAGGTGAGCACATCTGAGCACCAACCGAGAACCCATGAACACAACAAAGACACCGACAAGCAGAAAGCAAACCGTTTGTCTTGCCCCCAAAAATGCATACCAATTGGATCCATTCCCACAAGCTATTGCAATTATAGCACTTGGAGGGGATTAGGATAAGGATTTTGGATGGGATGGGGGAAGGAATGGTGTCCAACCACTTGGAAGGTCGGGGATTGAATGCCAACGTGCAAGAAGCAAGACCATTGCTTTAATGTCCAGTCCAAGTGGTTGGACAGCGGTTTCTTTAACACACGTGCCCATGTATCACCTGTTCCTTCATAAACCAAAAGTGCTCTACACATTTCATTAGGGAATGCAAGATGTGAGCAAAGATAATCAACAGTAACACCAACAAATTTAAACCAGAATGATGACTTTCTCCCAAAGACAATCGGCAATCAAATCATCAGAAAGTGCATAAAATCCCATATTGGTAGATGTCCACAAAACAAACAAGTGCTACACTCAACACTCATCAGAAGCAGAACTAGCAGGAGTACACAACACCTTGTAGTTATTGTGACTATAAATAGGAGAAACATCCAAACTTTAATTCAAAGATTTATGAATACAATTATCCATGTTGAGTCAACACCAATAATGCTTGAGCCCCACACACAAACCAGGAACAATATCTCAGATTTTAAAGATGTTAAAATCATATTCAAAGAGAAAAAACATTAACCGTTAGACAGTGTTATTGTCATTGGTTGATTCATGGGGTAATGCAGTTATCATATGATGATTTAAACAATTATGTCTGGGTTTTACATGCATGATGGAAATATGAATATAATAGCTCTGTGGATGCAATGGAGTTTAACTGGACCCATGAAAAAATCCTACCATTTCATGTTGCATGTACTAGGAGCTTGCTGTCATGTGTGCGCACCTCACTGGTGGCTTATGGTTTTCACCACTTGGACTGGACGGTATATCGACGGTCTCACTTCATAAAGGTCGGTGTTCAATCCTGACCATCTAAAAGGTTGAGCATCATTCCTTCCCCCGTCCCATCCCAAATCCTTTTCCTGATCTGTTCCCAGTGCTATATAGTCGTAATGACTTGGCGCTTTTCTCTGATAATTAATTCCATCCTTCCTTTCACACTATACTCTCCCTCATATGGTACCAATTAGGCCACGTGTCATCACCCTAAGCCCAACACCATGGAATATTATGTTCATATTCTTCTCACTACTCTCTGGTTGTAATGGAGTATACCAGGTAACCCAATCATCAATTGAAACTACATGTGTTATTGAAATAATTGTGTTATGTGAATTGTGATTTATCAAGTTATTCAACACACTTGTAAGTGATAAACTATCGGTGAAACATCCGAGGATAACACAGAGCATCAGCAGAGTCGGGCACCACCACCCACAACACCCCCTTCCAGAGTGCCTCTACCCAGTGAAACTATAAATATTCACTTATTTTGCATTTCTTACATTTTCATACAAATTTATAATTTTATAACGAAAAATTATTGTTTGAATTTTTTTTTTTTTTTTTTTTTTGCACACATAGGCAGGTATGATTATTTTCTATAGCCACTGTCTATGGGTTAAAAGAAAGTACAGAGAATCTGCAGCCATCAACCAGTAACACTAAGAAAATTAAGTAATGCAACCCCACTTGCTAAAGATACTATAAAATATGAACTGTGACATGCATAGTCCCTCATTTTCCTGGCCTCACCTTCTCTCTTTTAAAGTCTACTCTCAACTTTTGTACCGGCGTTTACACTGGTGTCAGAGCTATGCTTTTCGTTAACCACTACTGCCTACGTACAAATAAATGCAAATGTCGGACATTACTAGCCTTATAGTCCATTGCAAGAAGCATTGCTCCAAGATCTTTGTTGTGCTGTATGCGAAACTGCTTTGTAACATGCATCATCGGGACATTGGTGCTCTTGCTCTCCGATAACCAAAACTCCTGATCGTATGTAGAAGATTCCTCAACTGATGTTCCCATAAGCCTTTAAATACACTGCATTTACTAGCACCATTTTTGTCAAATCATTCAACATTCCTGAAATGAGAAAACCATTATATTGTTACTTCATGAAACATAAAAAAGTGTTATAAAAATGAAAGCTAAAGAAAAAATCCACATCCAACCACCATATCCTCCAGACTAAACAGAGCATCTGAAGAAACTTGCTACCCCTCACTTTGTGCCAACATTTGTTTCAAGTATGCAGCCCGAGTAGATAAATCATGTTTTGTTATTCCCGAGACAGTCCATGCTATACGCATGTTATACGCTTCACAGAATAGTGCCTAGTCACTTTGTGCACCCTTGGACTTTGCAATCCATTTCAATTTGTTTCAGCATTTCCATTCCAACTTGCAAATTGCAAGGACCAACAACTAACAGTCATCTCCTTTGAGGCTGTTTGGTACCCAAGGCTTTAACTCGCTGGTGCTTTGTGATGGAGTCTAGTTACACACTTACAGTTTGTGCATGTAGTCTCGGAAAGAATGCTTACATGCTGGCCACCTTAGCTAGCTGTTTTCACAAGGAGTAGCAACAAGACTTACTTTACTTTTTATATATTTATTCCATGGATACCCTTGTCCTTCCCCATTGTATCGAGACCGAGGCTTTATGTGCATACACTTCTCTCTAGAGTGAGCTTCCATCCAAAGAAGTCGCCTTGGGCTTCAGTTTGTGTTTTTTTTTTTTTTTTACATTTTCTTTTGTTGCAGCCTTGTTTGCCTAGCCTGAGAGGGCCATGAGATTTCCCGTTTTGTCAAGGAATTTGAGGCAAATTCCTACGCCTTGTTCCATACCTTGTTTTGATCAGGCCAAAGACTTCATCCTCTCATGCTTACAACACACTTCCCCCCTCCCCCCTTTTCAGCTTACTCTGCTTGTTAAAGGGCTTTGATTTCCCAGGTGGGGCTCACAAGCCTTCAGTCTCGGTCTTACCCTTGTGGGGCAGCTGTTTGGAGTGCTAAAGCCTACTCCTGCCTCTTCTTTCCCATGTATTGCCATTCTAGCTCGGTCTTTGGGAGGATTTGAAGGCTTCAATGAGCGATTTTCTATTGGTCCCTGGCCACAAAAAGTAGGAGGTAGGCTGTTTATAAATACAACTTTCGTAAAAGGCCTTCAACAGAAGGGTCAAATGAAGCCATGAACCAAGTAGAATAAACTTGAAATAAAGTCACAGTTTGTTACCAACCGGCTGCCACCACAAAATTAGGTGAGTACACAGTCTTCTGACCACATCTTATACCCAATCATCTTGCACTTGAAGGATACCAAGATCTAAACCAAGTGCAAAAACAAGTACGCTAAAAATATTTTTAAAGTTATCTCCACCTATCTGACTACCATAGACAATTAGGAAGTGTGAGGGTGAATTGGTTGCATGATGCTGGGGTTGGAAGCAGCATTGCTACCTGGTGTTGGGTGTCAAAGGCCAACATGCAGGGTTATTGATCGAGTACAGTCTATCACTGGCAGTCAAATGGGTGATATCATGGGGAGCTCTGTAATGTTATTTATGACTAGATTAATACTACCTCCAGTGACTCCCAAGAATCTTATTGACTGTGCAAGGACAAGGAAAATATTGTGGAACCTTTGTCATAGGTCAATCCTGCCAGACGAATATTTTACACACAATGAACTGTATTCCTATGGAAGTGGCAGAATGAAAATCTCTTAATACAGTTTTAAAATGAATTAAAAGGAACAAACGTGTAAAAAATTACTGTGCACTAAACTGGAAGGACAATGAATTATACCTAATCCACCGCATATTCATAAACTTTTATGCTGTAACATTAGTGCACATTTACTGTATATGACTGATTAGCTCAGGACAGTTAAAATTATTAACTTAGTGCAGTATTAATTTTTTGTAACACTTAAGTCGCTGTTCTACTTAGCGGAAATATACAAAAACCACCAAAGCACTAATATTTACAAGATCTTAGCATAAAATCATTAGTGTACCTTTATTAAAAACAGTCCTTCAATCTATTGTCTTTTCTATGGTCTTTATAAAAAATAAAAAATAAAACTAACCTCTTCTTTTACCACATTAATTCTAAGTTTATATGTTTACATGACAAAGCCTTGCAGGTTACAAAGAATTCAGTATTACTGCATATTATGTCCATTTATAACATCATAAATGTGTCAATACCTGAAGGAATAAGATCCTTAATGCGGGAGTTTGTTTCCTTCTCCACAGCAGTATTAATCTCCTTCCGTACCCGTTCACTGTCTGCAAAATTTACAGTGTTCGAGGAACTAAGGTACTTCTCTCTTAGGGTGTTGCTAAAGTCACTCAATACAGTCATTTTGTCAGATACATAAGCCATGTTTGATGTCCTGAGCTCATAGTCAGTTGATTCATCCTGTAAAGACATACAAATTGAGAAAAATATTCTTCCTGATTCTTGACTAATTAATATTTACTACACAATAAAAACAAGAATAGAACCTGTTCAAATAATCCAACACACAAAATGAAAGTGATGTTTCAGTCCATGTTACGTGTGTAACATGGGACTACATTCTGTCTTGTACAAGGTAAATTGGGGGGGGGGGGGACCTCTGACAAGCTACTGGCTTCCTGTCCTCGTCGAGGCCACTAGTGTTAGTAGCCCTCATCTGATGAACTCCAGTACAGCAACTTGGCGAATGAAATAATAATGAATAATCCCATTCAATCCATCATGCATTCTGTTGCAGAGGATGTTGGTCCAGCTTCGACAACACAGTCAGCCAGATTATACAGTCAAGTCAGCAAAACCTGAACCACCAGGGATAACAAACAGGATGTCCATACCTAGCTTACCTTAAGTACTGGTCCTTAAGCTTATTTGTCAATTATAATTCCTACACATGTACAGTATTACAAATTTTAAAGTCGATAAACACTGTCCTAGAGACTGAATACCCACGAAACACACAATGAAACTACGACGTTCGAACAAGTTTTAACATCTAACAAGTTATAACAACTAATATAGCAAGTTGTAACAATGTTCTACTACATCATAAAAGTTATAACAAGCTGTAGCAACTTTATTACAAGTTGTAATAAGCAGAAAATAGGGACAGTTACGTTGTGTATTTGCAGGGTAGAAGCTTGGAAAACTAGAATTACTGTATTCAGGGTACTGTATACATAACATTTCCTACCTTCAAATCTGTTATAATATCTTGAAAGGCATTATGAATTGCTTCTTTGTCTTGAGAAAGGTGCATAACAGATTGGACCTCTTTCTCAGTGTTACCAGCAGTTCCAGAATGTGTCATTCCCAATGCAGTCATGATGCTGAAGGGAGAGATGAAAATATTTCCAGAATTCGTCTTGGCCAGTTTCTGTTGAAGAAAAAGAATTTTAATTCTTTGTTTGTTAACAAGTAAGTGATAATATTGACATTAATGACAAATTTTTTTTTTTAAGAAATGCATTTTAGATTTGGATCGGTCCCTTTCTCTGGGAATGCACTCCACTTTCTCTTCTTCCTGACTGCTGTTTTGTTGGTTGTGGCCACTCAGTTTCATGTTATGCAGCAGGGTCCTGCTGCCCTGGGGTGGTCTTCCCGAGTTTCAACCCTGCTTTTTTCTGTTCTGAGAAGCCATCTGGAGGTGCCAGGTTCTCGGGCCATAGTGATGCCTCCTCATTCCACTCTTGCTCAGCGGCCCTATGCCTCATTGGTGAAGGGATCAGATCGGCTTGGTACTTCACGCCAGCCATTTTGTAATTCAACTCTGACGCACCGTGGGTAGACACCAAGCGAGTTTTGCCAGCTTTCTGATTCATTATGTAAGGGGCTTCTGAGTAGTGTCTTAAGACTTGCAGTATGGGAGGTCTTCAACTCCCACCCCTTTAGCATTGGGGGGCCTTTAATTAGCCTTCTACCCAGTAGCTCTTTTTGGTCATTACAGCTTAGTTTGACCCTTGTGTGGTTAAATTAACCCCCACTCAATGGTGGGTGTCCCATGTGTTCTCTGTTCCATTTGCATTTGATGAAACTTCTTTATACCATCTTTTAATAAGTTTAAAACAATAATGTATGCATTTGAATTTTCGTAGAGCATTTAATTATGCATCTCTAAAAAGGCTTACAAATATAAGCACATGGATTAGACAGTCATATCTTATGGTTGGCATGAAAATTTTCTATCTGGACAAATTATAGATGTTCTAAATGGAAATGCATCAGCTTGGATGGATATTGTAAGTTTTGTATTGGTTTCATTCTTTATTTAAATATATGACATCAGTAATGGACAATGCTGTACAATATCAAAATTTACAGACACTTATCTAAGAAGCAAAGTATAACAATATAATTTTCATTTGAGCAAAATTACATACTGTATATAGAATTCAAGATTGTATGATTCATGGGTAGGGAAAGTACAATGCCTGAAGCAACTAACACGCAGAGCGTTTCAGGCACAATGTGGGAGAGAACCAAACAGATATTACTACTTTTAAAACTACAATGCCAATAGACCAGCAAAGACTACAAGCAAACTTAAAATATTTCTGTAAATATGTCTGACAAATGGCAGTCAAATTTTAATGCTTATGAATGCAAGGTAATACATATTAGGAACTTAATTTATAAGGAAGCTACTGGCTTAACACTATCAAGATGATGAAACCAGGCAAGAAAAGACCTAAGAATGATAGAGGCTAATAATTTGAAAGCTTTGAAAGAAGAATAGAATGCAATTTTATACTGTACAAGTATTCGAGATCATTAGAGTGCATGACAATCCTGTGACCCAGAAATACTTTAGTTTTGTATTGTTTATCGCTCACAATAACAAGTTTGGCTAGAATTTTCACTGCAAGCGGGCTAAATACCATTTCGTCAATCATAAGGTAAATACTGTGTTTGGAACAGCTTACCAAATTACTGTATATAATTTAGTATAATACTATGTATACATTTAAAAACAGAAGTGAGAGCACTTCTCAAATAATTGCCTTACATAATTACTGTACCTAATAATGAAAACCTTATCAGTGCTCAAAAAAACAAATGTTTTTTCTGCTTTAATTCCTTCTTAATCCTTTGTAATTCTACTAAATTTGCCCAAACAACTGCTCCTCTGGGAAGCATGTGTTGACACAGCAGTAATAGTAGAACAAGAGGGGAGGGGGCCTAGGTGGAGGAAGAGCTACTATTTTCAAAATACTGTATTACTCTGTTGGAAGTCTCCTCCAACTCCCACTAACAGCATTAAAACGTTTCTAAAATTGGCAATTTAAAAGCAACTTAATTCAATAACCGAGGATCTTTGCGTCATTATATAAAAAAATCCAGCAGACACTTAAAATCTTTAGATATTGCACACACACTGCACATTAAAAAAATCTAAAAATCATATTTCTAACATAATACCTATTAGTCCTGAGAAAGCCAAAAAGTATCCCAACTGGAATGTCCAAGTCTAGCTATACGAGTTAATAATATACCCCTTATTGAGACAAATCACTCACCAAGTATAAATCACGTGTAAAGTTGTTCTGACTGGCAGCAAGCTTGGCAACATCTTCATGGTGTGGATAAGGTGGTAAAGATGTGGTTTGCTCTCCAATTACCACTGGTTCCATGGCTATCAAAAGGACAACTTTCAAAAACAACCTGTAACACATCATATTTTTAGTCTCTAGTAGTGATGTTTTAATCATTATTTTAGAATTCACACTGATAATGACATTGGCACCTCAAAAATCCAGATCAAACCATTCCTAACTCATCCCTATTTGTGAATAACTAAAATTTTGGGGTTAAATGCAGCACTGTACAGTATTACAAAACAGGAATGGAGAAGCAAGCTTGGATACAAGCTGGATGAAGCGAGTACCTATATATTTGGGGAATACAAGTCACATTGTACACAAAATGATTCTCCAACAGATTTGTTAAATCTACCTAATCTAAATTAGCTCAACACAACAAGGCAAGGCATAAGAACTAAACCTCATTTCCCCGTAATCATTGATAGCAAAGTACTCATTGGCAAGTAGGACAGTAAACCAGGGGGTAAACAAAGAAATTGGAGTTCACCAGAGAAAGAAATGGCAAATGGAGAAGGGAGGGGAGGGAACCATCGACAAGTCGCCGGCTTCCTGTCCTCATCGAGGACACTAATGTTAGTGGCTCTCAGGTAAATTGAAGTTGCTCGTCAACAGCTTCCGTAACAATTCGTGACATAAAATGTTAACTCCCAGGAAGAGATAGGGTGAGTGGGCGGGGCTCATCTGTCATTACCAATGACTGGCAGAGACCCTATACTTGCCAAAGACAAGGTGGCAGCGTCCCAGGAAGGGGCAGACAGCACTGGGGGAACGACCGCCTCATACAGCAGACTCCTAACATGCACACTTAAGTCTTCTGTCTGCAGCAACAGAGGACACCAGTAGGCAGACAAGCAGACCAGCAGCAGCTATATGGTCCGGGAGTGGGCGTCGCGGCCACCAGGTGTAGTCTGGGGCTCGCCACACACGCCTCATATATAGTTTGTCATATTTTGTCCCCAAAGTTGGCATGCAGTTGCAAAACGACGATGGATATTTAAAATATGGTGCTTGAGTGCTATTTTTGAGTGTAATTGAGGGTGATTGCACACATTTTGAAGTTTGTAATTGAGTTATTTTATATAGAAAATGGTGCCATAATAGAAAACTGAGATGCAGACGATGAATCACAATAACGTGGCTGAAGATATGAAGAAAAATGAAGTTTCTTCTTCTACTTCATCTGAAGATGAAGAAACGACTACATTTCGCTCCTTCCTGGATCATACGACTTGATAATGGTCTAGATTGAAACGTCGTCCTTTTTCTTCTTTTTTTTGTGTGGTTTGGTCATCAAAATGGAGATGCAAGTTCAAGTTCAAGTTTATTGAGACAAGAAAAAAAAATACATCTCAAAGGGATAGAGTAGCTTAGGCTATTTCTACCCCCCCCCCCCCCCCCAGGAACGGAGATGCATTCAACCGTTCGTGATAGGAGAGATGACGTGGTTCTGGAATGACGTTTGTTGCCCCCAGTGTTGCCAGATTGGGCTACAAATAGCGAATTGGGCTACTTTTGAGAGCCCCGCGCTCCCAATTTTTTTATTTCGCTACTTGCTACTTTTTGGGCTAATTTAAAAGCAAGATGTGCTAATTTGGTGTGTTGTGTTCAAGTTAGTTAGTTAGTTAGTTTAGTTCATTTATTATGCACCCCATACCCATCTTGTGGGCGGTAGTGGAAAGGGTTACAGAGGCACATAATGGGCTCAGGGACTGAACCCCACAATTCATTTAGCTAAGCAAGTTACAATCTTGATGAGCTAGTTACAAAATTCAATATAAGTCGTCACATCAACAATGGGTTCGAGATCGACCTCAAGTACAGGTTCTAAATTAAGCAACTGACATATGTGGAGAGCTAGTGTCAAAATTTATATGTTTGTCCTGCACACCGCCCCCCATCCAGTGAGCAGTGGTGGATAGGTTACAATCACTCAGTTACTACATACAGTTAGCAAACTGGGGATATTTGGCTAAAATTTCTGGTAGCAGATCATTTTGAATGAAATATTTACACATCGCTGGAACATTGGTTATAGAATTGTCTCTAAATTCACGTATCTTTTCGCACTCCATTACATAGTGACGGAGGGTGTGCGAATAATTTTGTTGACACAGTTTACATTTGGTCAGGTCTACATCGGCAGATAATGAGAATTCCCAGAGATACTTGTAACCGAATCTAAGCCGAGCAGCAGTAACATCTAGAAGTCTGCTGATTTTATTGGATGATCCATAGATGTTAAAGAAAAAAAGATGTGTTAAGAAACTCAATTATGATTATTTAGGATCAGATGCAACACAAACAAGCACCCCGCGATAGAAGCCACAGACTGACGATTTAAATGCGAGCACAGCACGCAGAGTATATCCTTTCACGACCATAAAGATCACATTCACTCCAAATAAAATCTTCCACTTACGGGCTATTCATGCCCGTGCCACCTCTTGGGTGGCTTAATCTTCATCAATCAATCACAAATAAACAGTTACAGCCCCGCTCCTGTGCCAAGAACGGTTGAGGGCCACAGTGACCAGACATGACAGTCTGCTCTCAGCAAAACTTAAATTACTGAACAATTTGGGAGATATTAATCGAGAACACTTCTTCAAAAGGCTAGAAGATGTAAGACGAACAAGGAGCAACGGTTTCGAGCTCAACAAGTCACATTGAAGGATGGAAAATATTTGTTTTCGCCCATAGAATTATAAAGTTGTGGAAACGCATACCCGCCGAAGTCGTAAATGCCAAAACATTGCTCGATAAAATCCCCAAAACAAATGGGAGAGGCCTTCGACAAGCCAGACAACCTTCTTGTCCTCGTCGAGACCACTAGAGAGAGATACCTGAATTTGCCCGAGGGCCACCCTCCAGTAAATTCATGGAAACCATGGAACCACCTCCCCGACGAAGCCGTAAATGATAATTCGTTCCCTATCACCTAATGCATCTATTTCCCTAGCAGTACATAGGCACCCGGGAGTTAGTCAACTGTTGCGGGGTTGCATCCAAGGGAGGGTCACCAGTCCGACTTTATAGACCTTGATATGTCTAACGTACGTGACCATTAACTTCCTAAGTGTGGTGACAGGATGAGAGAGAGAGTGTGTGTGTGTGTGTGTGTGTGTGTGTGTGTGTGTGTGTGTGTGTGTGTGTGTGTGTGTGTGTGTGTGTGTGTGTGTGTGTGTGTGTGTGTGTGTGTGTGTGTGTGTGTGTGTGTGTGTGTGTGTGTGTGTGTGTGTGTGTGTGTGTTGTGTGTGTGTGTGTGTGTGTGTGTGTGTGTGTGTGTGTGTGTGTGTGTGTGTGTGTGTGTGTGTGTGTGTGTGTGTGTGTGTGTGTGTGTGTGTGTGTGTGTGTGTGTGTGTGTGTGTGTGTGTGGTGTGTGTGTGTGGTGTGTGTGTGTGTGTGTGTGTGTGTGTGTGTGTGTGTGTGTGTGTGTGTGTGTGTGGTGTGTGTGTGTGTGTGTGTGTGTGTGTGTGTGTGTGTGTGTGTGTGTGTGTGTGTGTGTGTGTGTGTGTGTGTGTGTGTGTGTGTGTGTGTGTGTGTGTGTGTGTGTGTGTGTGGTGTGTGTGTGTGTGTGTGTGTGTGTGGTGTGTGTGTGTGTGTGTGTGTGTGTGGTGTGTGTGTGTGTGTGTGTGTGTGTGTGTGTGTGTGTGTGTGTGTGTGTGTGTGTGTGAAGTCACAGAAATCCTCTCAGAACTAAGTCGACTCTCATACCCGGAACGGTTGAGGGCCACAGGGCCAATAACACTGCAAACCAGACATGACAGGGCTGATATCAAAACTATTAAAATACTGAACAATTAGGAGGATATTGATCCACACCACTTCTTCTAATGGTCGGATGTAACAAACACGGAGCAACGGTTTCAATCTCAACAAGCCACAATGTGGGACTGAAAACAGGAGATGCTTTCTCACTCATGGGGTTACTTCACTCATGGTTCCTCATAGTTCTATTTTGCAGGAAGAACCACACCTCTATGGGTTATCCAATAATGTTAGCAGACTTCTAGATGTTACCACTGCTAGGCTTAGGCTCGGCTACAAGTACCTCTGGGAGTTTGTAGCAACTGCTGATGTAGATTTGACTAAATGTAAACTCTGTCAGCAGAACTATTCGCATACTTTGCGTCATTATATAATGGAATGTGAAAAAATCGCGGAATTTTGAGATAACACCATCAATAGTGTCCAAGAAATGTGTAAGTACTTCATTCAGAATGATGTGCTGCCCGAAATCTTAGCGAAGTATCCAAAATTTGCTTACTGTAGGTAATGCATGCACATGACTGTAAAGCTGCCGCCCAGTTGGGTGGGTGTGCAGCAAGACTAGTAACTGTGTGACTCACTATAGATGCAAAGTGCCTTGTATAGTGACTGTTATACATTCGATATAACAAACACACTCACTGAGAGGGGTGTCGACGAAATACATGAGGACTTTGTTATGCTTAAGCCTCTTGGGAATCTCCGCCAGCAGACTTTAAGATTATGGTTATTGAAGGAAAAAAGAACCAGACAAATCCTCATCTGCTACGTAACATTGCACAGATGCATATAAAAGCAAATTTGGCATCCGACAGCTTCACTTACTTCACAGATGGATCAGTAGACCAGCAGGGACAAGAAACCGGAGCTGCAGTTAAAGCAGGAAACTCTGTAAATAGTTGGAGGCTCTCAAATGGGTGTTCGACTTTACAAACAGAGATGCTAGCCATTCAAAAGGCTTTGGAACATGCTCTTGCTGAACACCAACAACATGTTATCATACATACAGATTCGAGAACCGCCATTGAAACCTTGTAACAAGAACACATATGTGATAACATACATCTGATCACAAATGTTGCATCATTAATGCAAACACTCAAACGACAAGGCCGACGGGTACTTATCAACTGGGTGCCAAGTCATGTGGGAATAATAGGAAATGACATTGCAGACGAAGCTGCAAAACTTGCAACTAAGAGAAGAAATGTAGACATTTACAAACCACAGAGTCTATCACAGAAAAGAAAGTAATTAGAAACAGAGCAATGCAAAAGATGTACAGTGACCACAACACGGCAGTGGCAACATCAGGATCTGCGGGTTGGTACAAGAATTCAACCAACTACGAACCACTTAGTTTGATGAAAGGGAGCAGTAGAGCAACAGAAGTACATTTACATCGCATCAGGCTTGGATACCCATGTGCATGGGAAATAGGCTTACAGGTTCCGGAAGATGAGAGGAAATGTCAGCACTGTGGAGAAATGCCCGACAGACCACTGGAACATTATCTAATACACTGCACAGTTACAAACCCATTAAGATTTCAACTTAGATTCAACAGAGCAGAAGAAGTTGTTAAACACATATGGCAAAATCTTACTGAAGCGACCTTACGAGTCATAAATACTCATACTCCGCCCAAGTAAAACAGAAACAAGCAACATTTAGTGGGCCAGCCAGAGGCTTAATTAGGGCCCGCGGAATATCCCTGCAAAAAAAAAAAAAAAGACCCGCCAGTGTTAACACCTTACATCTGAAGGACCACAAACATGGTCGAACGCACAAAACACTTGACTGTATTTACGGGCTATTCATGCCCGTGTCACCTCTTAGGTGGCTTAATCTTTAGCAATCAATTAATCACTTGACTGTGGCCAGGTTTTGAGTAGACTCCTATTACATTTACTGTGATATTTATACTTGTATTAAGGGTAAACGCCTAACATGTAATATTAATTAATAAAAACACACGCCTATCTCCACATGTCTATTGTGTAAAAGTAAAGTTGACGTAAAAAGTATAAGTAAAGTTAAAGTTGTGTTCTTCTGCCCGAAACGCTACGCGTGTTAGTGGTTTTACAAGAATGTATAAACAACAATGCTATGTACTCTCACAAACCCATTGTACCTTCTTGTATATATATATATATAAATAAATAAATAAAGTATTTTGGGCGCTCATGTATTTGTGCGCTAGCTGGCGTTAACAATCGGTCTAGTCTTCATGCAAGGACTAGATTTAGTCAATCATAATTATAATAATGTTTATTTATTTAGGGGGAATAAATTTCTGGGCACACTGATTAATAATGGGCATCATTAATAATCGTAACATTATATTAATTCATTTTTTGTTGTATTAAAAATATAAAATACGAATCAACGACGTTTCACTCGGAGATACCTGAGTTTACCCGAGTGTACCTGAGTTTACCTGAGATCCACTAACACTAGCGGCCTCGATGAGGACAAGAAGCCGACGGCTTGTCGAAGGTCTCCCTATTTGCCTTGGTG
The DNA here is from genome assembly GCA_020271785.1 of Procambarus virginalis. Lineage (NCBI taxonomy): Eukaryota > Metazoa > Arthropoda > Malacostraca > Decapoda > Cambaridae > Procambarus > Procambarus virginalis. The sequence continues at coordinate 43,639,208 of WNGS01092210.1, read as the reverse complement.
ATCTTTTCCAGCTGTACTTTAAAAGTTAACAGAGTTTTGGCATTTACGGCTTCGGCGGGTAGGCGGTTCCATGGGTTAATAACCCTGTGGGTGAAAAAGCATCTCCTGTTGTCAGTCCTACATTTGTGGCTTGTTGAGCTTGAAACCATTGCTCCTTGTTTGTGTTACATCTGACCTTCTGAAGAAATTGTCCGGACCAACCCCTCATTCTTATTGGCCTAGCCTACTTCACTTTTTGACTTGTTATATGATGAGTTTATTGGATACGACTCCTCCCTCTGGTATTCACTTAGCAACCATTCCACTTCTGGTAGTAGCCTTAGTATACATAGCTTAGTTAACTTCTGTGACTCATTTAACCCATAATTAACTAAGACTATGATTATTGTTTACTTAAGGATTAAATTCACACTTCACAAATGTGTGCAGTGTGATTGACAAATGTGTTAATCAATAATCGGGAAGAATGTACGATAGCGAGTTACATGAAAGTAACTAAGCTATAAATAATTGTAATTAATAATAATTGTAAATATTAATTAATACTAAATAATGTTATTTAATAAATTTCCCAATTCAATGCAGAGTTTTCTTCCAAGCAGAGAAACTTGTAAATATAAATACAAGATAATAGATAGATCGATACAGAGATAGACAACTATCAAATATTGCACCGAGTAATGACGAGAGGAAAAAACTAGACAGTGTACATTACATTTGAAATTAATAATGGATGAATGGTAATGGAAATAAATTGGTGTATATTTGAATGTATACCAGACAAAGTCCATTTAATGGCAGAATTTAGCCATTCTGTGTAAAAACTTTTATATCTCATATTATTAATTATAAACAGTAATGAAAAAAAGTCATAGTTTGTATATACAAGAGATGAAATAGCGAGCCATGAGCTAGAGCGATGTGCTGAGTCCATAAGGAGGCGGAGCTTCCGGAAATACCTTCCTGTGATTGGCTGGTGCGGGGAATACCAACACTCTTTTATGAATACAATTTAAACTAAGAAATAGGTCCTTGTGAGCAACAACAAGGTTGGTGTGAAAAAGAACAACAATTTCTGTTTTGCATCTGACAGAAATCTCCATCTAACTGAATAATTTACTGGAATAAAAGGGCAGAGCAGCGTATCATTATTTGCGTCAAGGCAACCCCACTGATGACGTCACAAGCAAGGTAGCCAGCCCATGTTTCTGTAACACTCGTTATATCCTGCAGTATTTAATTATCACTTTATTAACGCTTTTAAATACTTAACATTTCACTTTTTAGGTACATTAAAGTTGAAGCAGGATGTCATAAGCAAGGATGGTGTGCTGAATAAAGATGATTTATTAAGTGGATGGAGCCTTTAGCTGATCCCTTCCTGTGATTGGCTGTTGTGTGAATGTCAACAAAGAGTTTCTACCAATGATATGCCATTTATTATGCACCCCATACCTTTTGTGGGCGGAGCTTGGAACCTCCTACCCGAGCACAACAACCTGCCTTATGGGTTGCTGTTTGGCTATTTATAGTGCGTTGGAAAAAAAACAGATGTCGTTAGTGGTATTTTGTGGGGTAATTTGTTATAAGTGTAATTTGATGTCAACAGATGGCGTAAGCTGTACCTTATGGCTACTATTGACCAGCCAGTTAATAGTGTTCTCTTTTGCCGACAGATGGCATTAGCTGTATCATTATTACCTCCGAATTCCCTTTAAACACTGATCTACAAATCCCGTAGCTTATGATAAGGTTTTATATAGTTTATGATAAGGATTAGGTAACTGGAGTTCTGCAATTACTTTTATTTATCAACAGTTGAGGATATCATCATATAATGTCTGGTTAGGACGTACTGCTCTCGATTGATGAAGATTAAGCCACCCAAGAGGTGGCACGGGCATGAATAACCCGTGAATACTGCTCTCGTAATATTATTCAGGGAGGTGGGGAACTATCAAGTGAAAGCGCCAAGCCATACCGACTATATAGCACTGGGAAGGGATCAGGATACGGATTTGGGATGGAACGGGGGAAAGGAATGGTTCCCAACCTCTTGGGCGGTCGGGGATTGAACGCGGACCTGTAGGAAACGAGACCGTCGCTCTACCGTCCAGCCCAAGTGGTTAAGCGTAATATTATTAAAACAACAATTTATGCATATAATAACAGCATTTCACACTAAAAATACTTGGATATATTGAAATTTGGTAATGAATTCCAATCTAGGAATCTCCTATGACTAAACTGTACTTTTAATAATTTTATGTACTTACTTCTTATTATTAAATTATTATGTACTTAAATAATTAATAAATTATTTTATTTAATATTTAAATAAATAAATAAATTAAATGATAAAATAATAGGTACTAATAAATCATTGTGTATTGAGACAGGCAGCCAGTGTATATATACATGTTAGGCTTATACCAAGGTCCCACAAAGGTCCCACAAAGGTGCCAAATTAAAGACTGGGTACTGCCGGAGCGGGCCCAAGGGCTGCTGGCGGTCCTGGCCAGGCTGAACTTCCGCGCCCTTATAATCACCATTGTTTAATAATCTTCACAGGGAGAAACAACTGTATATATAAGAATAGTTTATTACAACATACACGGTAAAGAAAACAGCTCGGAAACTAAGGAAATAAAGCTGCCGAAAAAACATTAAAGTCCACTTCAAGTTAACTACCTAAGAAGCCGACGGCTTGTCGAAGGTCCCCCTATTTGCCTTGGTGATCTTTTCCAGCTGTACTTTAAAAGTGAAGTGTTTTGGCATTTACGGCTTCGGCGGGTAGGCGGTTCCATGGGTTAATAACACTGTGGGTGAAAAAGCATCTCCTCTTGTTAGTCCTACATTGTGGCTTGTTGCTCCTTGTTTGTGTTACATCTGACCTTCTGAAGAAATTGTCCGGACTAACCCTAATTATTGGCCTTGACTACTTCACTATTTGACTTGTTATATGATCGGTTTACTGGATACCATTCCTCCCTGGTATTCACTTAGCAACCATTCCACTTCTGGCAGTAGCCTTAGTATACATAGCTTAGTTAACTTATGTGACTCATTGAACCCATAATTAACTAAGATTTTTAACTAAGATAATTAACTAAATAAGATAACATAATTAACTAACAACCCCCAGTACTAAAAACAGTACTTAAGGATTAAATTCACATTTCACATATGTGTGCAGTATTCACCTAGTTGTGTTTGCGGGGTTGAGCTTTGCTCTTTCGGCCCGCCTCTCAACTGTCAATAAATTGTTTACTAACTACTGTTTTTTTCACACACACACACACCCCAGGAAGCATCCCGTGACAGCTGTCTAACTCACAGGTACCTATTTACTGCTAGATAACAGGAGCATTCAGGGTAAAAGAAACATTGCCCATTTGTTTCTGTCTCGTCCAGGAATCGAACCCGCGCCACAGATTACAAGGCCTGCGCGATATCCACTAGGCTACGAGGTCTCCTGAGTGTGATTGACAAATGTGTCAATATATCATCGAGAAGAATGTACGATTGCGAGTTACATGAAAGTAATTAAGCTATAAATAATTGTAATTAATATTAATTGTAAATATTAATTAATACTAAATAATCTTACTTAATAAATTAGTCCAAATTCAATGCAGAGTTTTCTTCCAAGCAGAGAAACTTGTAAATATAAATACAAGATAATAGATAGATCGATACATAGATAGACAACTATCAAATATTGCACCGAGTAATGACGAGAGGAAAAAACTAGACAGTGTACATTACATTTGAAATTAATAATGGATGAATGGTAATGGAAATAAATTGGTGTATATTTGAATGTATACCAGACAAAGTCCATTTAATGGCAGAATTTAGCCATTTTGTGTAAAAACTTTTATATCTCATATTATTAATTATAACAGTAATGAAAAAAGTCATAGTTTGTATATAGAAGAGATGAAACAGCGAGCCATGAGCTAGAGCGATGTGCTGAGTCCATAAGGAGGCGGAGCTTCCGGAAATACCTTCCTGTGATTGGCTGGTGCGGGGAATACCAACACTCTTTTATGAATACAATTTAAACTAAGAAATAGGTCCTTGTGAGCAACAACAAGGTTGGTGTGAAAAAGAACAACAGTTTCTGTTTTGCACCTGACAGAAATCTCCATCTAACTGAATAATTTACTGGAATAAAAGGCAGAGCAGCGTATCATTATTTGTGTCAAGGCAACCCCACTGATGACGTCACAAGCTAGGTAGCCAGCCCATGTTTCTGTAACACTCGTTACATCCTGCAGTATTTAATTATCACTTTATTAACGCTTTTAAATACTTAACATTTCACTTTTTAGGTAGATTAAAGTTGAAGCAGGATGTCATAAGCAAGGATGGTGTGCTGAATAAAGATGATTTATTAAGTGGATGGAGCCTTTAGCTGATCCCTTCCTGTGATTGGCTGTTGTGTGAATGTCAACAAAGAGTTTCTACCAATGATATGCCATTTATTATGCACCCCATACCTTTTGTGGGCGGAGCTTGGAACCTCCTACCCGAGCACAACAACCTGCCTTATGGGTTGCTGTTTGGCTATTTATAGTGCGTTGGAAAAAAAACAGATGTCGTTAGTGGTATTTTGTGGGGTAATTTGTTATAAGTGTAATTTGATGTCAACAGATGGCGTAAGCTGTACCTTATGGCTACTATTGACCAGCCAGTTAATAGTGTTCTCTTTTGCCGACAGATGGCATTAGTGTATCATTATTACCTCCGAATTCCCTTTAAACACTGATCTACAAATCCGTAGCTTATGATAAGGTTTTATATAGTTTATGATAAGGATTAGGTAACTGGAGTTCTGCAATTACTTTTATTTATCAACAGTTGAGGATATCATCATATAATGTCTGGTTAGGACGTACTGCTCTCGATTGATGAAGATTAAGCCACCCAAGAGGTGGCACGGGCATGAATAACCCGTGAATACTGCTCTCGTAATATTATTCAGGGAGGTGGGGAACTATCAAGTGAAAGCGCCAAGCCATACCGACTATATAGCACTGGGAAGGGATCAGATACGGATTTGGGATGGAACGGGGGAAAGGAATGGTTCCCAACCTCTTGGGCGGTCGGGGATTGAACGCGGACCTGTAGGAAACGAGACCGTCGCTCTACCGTCCAGCCCAAGTGGTTAAGCGTAATATTATTAAAACAACAATTTATGCATATAATAACAGCATTTCACACTAAAATACTTGGATATATTGAAATTTGGTAATGAATTCCAATCTAGGAATCTCCTATGACTAAACTGTACTTTTAATAATTTTTATGTACTTACTTCTTATTATTAAATTATTATGTACTTACTTAAATAATTAAATAAATTATTTTATTTAATATTTAAATAAATAAATAAATTAAATGATAAAATAATAGGTACTAATAAATCATTGTGTATTGAGACAGGCAGCCAGTGTATATATACATGTTAGGCTTATACCAAGGTCCCACAAAGGTCCCACAAAGTGCCAAATTAAAGACTGGGTACTGCCGGAGCGGGCCCAAGGGCTGCTGGCGGTCCTGGCCAGGCTGAACTTCCGCGCCCTTATAATCACCATTGTTTAATAATCTTCACAGGGAGAAACAACTGTATATATAAGAATAGTTTATTACAACATACACGGTAAAGAAAACAGCTCGGAAACTAAGGAAATAAAGCTGCCGAAAAAACATTAAAGTCCACTTCAAGTTACCTAAGAAGCCGACGGCTTGTCGAAGGTCCCCTATTTGCCTTGGTGATCTTTTCCAGCTGTACTTTAAAAGTGAAGTGTTTTGGCATTTACGGCTTCGGCGGGTAGGCGGTTCCATGGGTTAATAACACTGTGAAAAAGCATCTCCTCTTGTTAGTTCTACATTGTGGCTTGTTGAGCTTGAAACCGTTAAATTGCTCCTTGTTTGTGTTACATCTGACCTTCTGAAGAAATTGTCCGGACTAACCCTAATTATTGGCCTTGACTACTTCACTATTTGACTTGTTATATGATCGGTTTACTGGATACCATTCCTCCCTGGTATTCACTTAGCAACCATTCCACTTCTGGCAGTAGCCTTAGTATACATAGCTTAGTTAACTTATGTGACTCATTGAACCCATAATTAACTAAGATTTTTAACTAAGATAATTAACTAAATAAGATAACATAATTAACTAACAACCCCCAGTACTAAAAACAGTACTTAAGGATTAAATTCACATTTCACATATGTGTGCAGTATTCACCTAGTTGTGTTTGCGGGGTGAGCTTTGCTCTTTCGGCCCGCCTCTCAACTGTCAATAAATTGTTTACTAACTACTGTCTTTTTTCACACCACACACACACCCCAGGAAGCAGCCCGTGACAGCTGTCTAACTCACAGGTACCTATTTACTGCTAGATAACAGGAGCACTCAGGGTAAAAGAAACATTGCCCATTTATTTCTGTCTCGTCCAGGAATCGAACCCGCGCCACAGATTTACAAGGCCTGCGCGATATCCACTAGGTTACGACGTCTCCTGAGTGTGATTGACAAATGTGTCAATATATCATCGAGAAGAATGTACGATTGCGAGTTACATGAAAGTAATTAAGCAATAAATAATTGTAATTAATATTAATTGTAAATATTAATTAATACTAAATAATCTTACTTAATAAATTAGTCCAAATTCAATGCAGAGTTTTCTTCCAAGCAGAGAAACTTGTAAATATAAATACTAGATAATAGATAGATCGATACATAGATAGACAACTATCAAATATTGCACCGAGTAATGACGAGAGGAAAAAACTAGACAGTGTACATTACATTTGAAATTAATAATGGATGAATGGTAATGGAAATAAATTGGTGTATATTTGAATGTATACCAGACATTAGTCCATTTAATGACAGAATTTAGCCATTTTGTGTAAAAACTTTTATATCTCATATTATTAATTATAACATTAATGGAAAAAAGTCATAGTTTGTATATACAAGAGATGAAACAGCGAGCCATGAGCTAGAGCGATGTGCTGAGTCCATAAGGAGGCGGAGCTTCCGGAAATACCTTCCTGTGATTGGCTGGTGCGGGGAATACCAACACTCTTTTATGAATACAATTTAAACTAAGAAATAGGTCCTTGTGAGCAACAACAAGGTTGGTGTGAAAAAGAACAACAGTTTCTGTTTTGCACCTGACAGAAATCTCCATCTAACTGAATAATTTACTGGAATAAAAGTGCAGAGCAGCGTATCATTATTTGTGACAAGGCAACCCCACTGATGACGTCACAAGCTAGGTAGCCAGCCCATGTTTCTGTAACACTCGTTACATCCTGCAGTATTTAATTATCGCTTTATTAACGCTTTTAAATGCTTAACATTTCACTTTTTAGGTAGATTAAAGTTGAAGCAGGATGTCATAAGCAAGGATGTTGTGCTGAATAAAGATGATTTATTAAGTGGATGGAGCCTTAGCTGATCCCTTCCTGTGATTGGCTGTTGTCTGAATGTCAACAAAGAATATCTACCAATGATATGCCATTTATTATGCACCCCATACCTTTTGTGGGCGGAGCTTGGAACCTCCTACCCGAGCACAACAACCTGCCTTATGGGTTGCTGTTTNAGCAGTGGAACAGATTGTGGACTTTCTAGCGCGTGATGGCCAGCGTGATGACATTGACTTTCTGCTGACTTTGGCTGAAACAGACCCGGTCCCAAGAATTCGATACTTAACTCTTGTAGCGTTAGCTCAGAATCCTCCATTCATTATGGTCAAAGTCATAAACTTGACAATGAGCACTTAGTTGAACGTTTGTGGAATATAATGAAGTAAGTAAAAATTATCTGTAGAAACTCAGTTTTTTTTTATATACAGTAGGGTTCTATTTTATACAACATTATTTCTCATAAGCCTTGATATCTTGATCTGTGAGGACAAATTTGTTTTGTGCTGTAAATTTTTTAATTGATGTCAGTATGATTAAGCAAGTCATTAGTAAGAAGAATATGCAAATTAAAATGCAGTGAAAAATGCACAAAAATTAAATTGTACGGGAATTACACTAGCTTTTTTTGGAACTCTTAACAGTAGATAAAGGCAAAATGTATATAGTGTATCAGTAATACAGTGACCATTGAATAAATTGTGACTTTTGTACATCTGTACATAATCATTCTAATAAATATTTTGCCACATATGTAGGGTAATGTTGACTAGTTGATTTGGGCTCCCAAACGTTCTGCATGTGTGTTTTCATGGTATAGTGTGCATGCCCAGTTTATGAGTTTCAGCTCTCTCATCAACTAGCAAAACAGTCCTTGTTGATGTCTTAAGTGGTTGATATAATTGGGTTTGATATGGGACTCTTTTTAACAAACTCCATCTTCCTTGATTGTCCTTGCTGTATCAGAGGGACCTCCTCTGCCCAGTGATATGGAGGTCATGACTTTCATGTTGAGTTGGGACTGGCTGAAAGTGCTGTACCACTTCTTCATCCTAAGCTTTTCCATCTTAGTTTCCCCTGGAACATGACTTACCAATTGATTTATAACCAGGTCCCCAATTACTGCTGGGTGAACAGTTTAGGAACCATACCTAGTAGACCCTCCCTATCCAGTGCTGGACCCCGGCTGTAATTCCTTGCAAGGTGTGAGACGAGCATGCTACCAGATTTTTTTTTAACTGATATGAGAAATCAAAATTGTAGAAATTTTTATTGAAATCAAACTTGTAGATTACAGAACTAGACAAAAAATTAACAGCCATCTTTGATTATCATTTGACCTTTATGATTTACATAGGTTATTCCAATAAGTAAATTGTCGTCTTTCCCCAAATACTGTTAAATGTGGGGTATAATATTCATCTACAGTAGGATCCAATGTTATGTCACAGGTAGTCAGTCATGTCATGTTGATTACTTGGCCAAAAATGGGTGGGCCAATGCTGGATTATATTAAGATATACAAGTCAGTCAGTCAGATAGATGCCGACACATTTATTTATCCATATATATGGGCATATATAATAACTTATCTATTGCTTGCTACCTTTCCTAGCTCTGGACAGCATTGTGATTCCCGAGTTCGGTGTGCAGTAATGGACCTCTACTATGCCATGTATGGACGGCGCAGACCAGCTTGCATCCCTGCATCTGAGCCCGCTCTTGTGCTCAACCTCCGTAAACCACCACATCCTCCCATCCAGAATACAGTGATAATAGTAAATCAGATTTTTTCCTTATACAATTCAAACCTCATATTTTATATATTTGCATAACAAGGTTACATTCTAGAGACAAGTCATCTCAGGCTCATGAATGAGGTAGTTATCGTAATGCTCCAGTGGTATATGCAAGGGCTGGTGGTGGCTTCTTACAAAGTGGCAGGATATTCAACCACCCCAGGGGATGTTTGGGTGCCTTCTGGCAGGCATGGACCCAAAATGCCTGTGGGCTGCACATTGTTTCTAGGGGTCTTGCTTAGGGATTGGACTTTATCCTTTCATTCCGAATGACTGTGGCCTTGGTCCAACAGGTGGTATGTTGTTGTTGTTGTTGATTTAGGGGCGACAACGATCAGGGGATCGGATGCGCCCCGGCGTACCCGTGATGGGTGAATCGCGAAGCCTGGAATGGTGGAACGCCAAGCCAAACCGCGAAACGAGTGACGCCAATCACTAGAAACTAATATGCTATACAGCAAATAAACGCACAGACGGGCAGATGATTGGGGATCACCGGCCCCACTCCACACAGAGAACACCAGGTAGCAAAACCAAAACTCGGCCCCCAACTAAAACGCAAAAAGTCATCCAGTGTCTTCCGGCAGAGCAGAAGCCAGTTGCCCACAACGACTGAGGGCACACCAGGAGCCCACCAAGACCCGCCAACCCCCGGCACCTCTCAGCCAAGCTGGCCCAAAAAAACCGTCACCCCGCTGGGAGAACCAGCCAGAACACGTCAAAAAAAAAACTCTATCAATAATCCCGTGACCCAAGGCGATATGTGCGCCAGGCGTCGTACAATCGAACCTTTGAAAAGGGATGCCAAACGGCAGTAGCAAAGCCAAAACACGAAAACAAGACGTGAACAGGCGGCTCCCAGGCGGAGGTGTCCAGACGTCCGCTCAGTTTCAAGGTTGAACCAGGAGTCTCCAACAGGTAGTACCAAGTGGATTCTGGGTTATTTTCCTGGATCTACAGAATACCTATTGGCACGTTACCATCCATCTGCAGTTGAGTGCTGGGGTTTGTAATAAGACACTTCATTTTCCCTATACAGGGGTACCTTAGTTTACGAATTTAATCCGTTCCCAGAGACGGCTCATAAACCGAAACGAATTTCCCGATAAGAAATAATGGAAAATGAATTAATCCGTTCCAGATTCCCCAAAAATTAACTTCAAAAGTAAATTTTATATCTAATTCACCCAAATCTTCAATACAAAAGTATGTAAAAATTATTACTGTACTTACCTTTACTGATGACTCCTGTTTGTGTATGGAAGACAGTGAGGAGGAGAGGTGTTACTGTTTGGAAGGGAAGTCCCCTTCCATTATAACATCAAGCAGTGATAACTTCTCTGGGGAACTCTCTCTGGCAATAATGCCCTGACAAAGCATAGTCTCTTGTTGGCTGGCCCAAAACTTCATAAAACTTTGTTTACATTTACAGTATTTGTATTTTTAAAATAAGTTTTTACTTAATAAATCAGGCTAGCAATACAGCACATGTAATCATCATATTTGATTTAGTTAATTTATTATTCACCCACACTAGTATTTTGATATCAGTAAAACAAATAATTTTTTAAATGATAATACAGTATCTTTTATTTTCAGTTAAAAGAGGAAGACAATAATACTTCACAACCTATGAAACGAGAAGCACCTGGTGATGATGTATCGGAACCTAAAGCTGAAGTAAAAACAGAAATTGTAGAAATGCCTGTTGAAGTTATTTTTACAGAGGACAACAAAACAAGAATAAAGGTGAGTTGCATTTTCAATGAATTTCTGTTAATGTTTGTGCCTGCTTTCATATAAGATTAAATGAACACTAAAGGAATAGTCCAGTATGTTAAAAGTAACTCCTTATATAATAAGTAAATAAGACTTCTTTTTATGGACAGGAGGATGTTGAAGTGTGTGAGGAAAATGTTGAGCAGTATGCAGCGCCAAGTGTGACACCCAGCGTCGAAGGTGACATGTCTGAATCTACCACGTCACTTCCTTGTGATAGCCAGGATACACTTGGAGCCCCTACAGGTAACCTTCATAACAGAATATCTGTGCTTTTATTATTAAGGCTTTAATATCCTTTACATTGCAGTTATTAATTGGTTTAGGATTGTTGTGATCTCATTGTCCACCACTCTGTACTACAATCAGATTATAAATTCTTACATTACAGAAGGGGGGGATAGGGGACTTGGAACCTATCTTCTTAAATTTTCTTCTTCCTATAGGCAAAAAAATGGCCTCATATCTGGGGCCTTTTTTTATGCCCAGGAAACAAAATGCAAACATAGTTGTAAGACTTGTGTGGACGTGAGAGAAATAAATTTGTAGAAAACAAAGATGAAGTAGTGAAAGTTAAACAAAAATAATGGTTGAGGTCCTAGGTTTGTGTGAGACCAAGATTGAAGGAAATTATCATGTTGCATTATGTTGACCATAATGCAACCTGCACATGTTGCATTATCATTTGCAAAGTTCCTTGGCAAGATGGGACTAAGGTTGATGCCAGCTTGGTGTCTAGGGATCATCCTGTGTGAACCCTGGCAACTGATTCAGGAGCCACTGAGGAGCTGATCAGAAAAGAGAATTTCAGTCTTCTCAATACCTTGCACACTGATGTTATGCAGAGCCCTAGATAGACAAGTATATTTTCAATTTGTCTTGACCCTCTAAAAAGAGGAGAGGAGGACACTGGAGAACAAACATCGATCCACTCATGGGTAAACTGTTCCCTATACACACTCAAACCCCCAAAACTACTCAAAACAGTATTTGGCAACTAAAAAATGGCCATGAATCACACTGAACTATCTAACACCGACTAGGCAACAGCATTGGTGGCAGCAAAGGGGTCGGATGAGGTGGTTACCCTCATTTTCCTGCCAAGCATCCACCCTGATGATAATGAGAATCTGCATAAATCAGAACATAAAATCAGATTAGTTATCCTAGTGACTTAATCTAAATCTGTGTGATCCCATGCTTTAGTGTTAGCTACATAGTCTTCCTGGCTTGGTATCATTTGATAGTTGCTTGCTTATGTCACATCTGAGAAAATCATTAGAATCCATGATGATAATTCAAACTTGCACACTGGGTGCTTCATATCTTAATGCTTAACACTTTCATTGCCCCAGTGGGTGACCCGCCATGCACTTCAAGGTAGTCCAAGTGGTGCGTGTGAACTCGCCACCACCCGCAAATGTTTATACTGTACTCTTTTTACTTTCTGACCCAAATTTTCATACTACATCGTTCAATTTAGTATCAAATTGTTGGCAATAGAATGCTCTAGAGGAATATGTCCATATAAGAACATATAAGTCTCGCTTTTCTGTACTTTAGACTTGCCGTGCACTGCAAGGTAGACCGAGAGCTCACCACACACAAAAATGTTTATACTCTTTTCAGGTTTCTGACCTCAATTTGGTATCAAATTGTTTGCAATAGAATGCTGTAAAGGGATATTTGCATATAAGAACATACAAGTCTTGCTTTTCTATACTGTACTTTCAACGAAAACTTAGTAACTTTTCCCTCGTACGTGTTTCTTTCGATGCTTTCATCATGGATTGGCTCTGTTCATCAGTATCCATCTGAAAGTCAATGTGCAGTGTTTATAAAGCCGGTAACAACAAATACGTGAGATAAAATAACCAGAATGGGGAAACTTTTTGACTCTAGGGAAGGCTGTGGCCGTCACGAGAACAGTTAGCCTCCAGCGTGGGTTAGCGCCCACATGGTGGGGTCAGGATGGGATATACAGAGAAAGGGAAGAAATTGCCACTCATTTTAAAACAAGTCCCATAGTGTTCAGACAATAAATGGAATTTTTACAAAATGTTTAATTATTGACGCTGTTTGCGTCAACCAGCATACTCCATTCCTTGATTTTATGACAAAATATGGGGCATTAGGCAGCAAAAGTGTTAAATCAATTTCTCTGATCTAACAGTTGATTTTAGCTCTGTTCCAGTGGTGCTCTCTCCAAGTGCTAATTGCTAGGATGAATGGCTCCCTTTTGCCCACCAGAAAGAGGCATTTCATTACGCTCAGTGCTTGACTTTTTTTTTTTCTTTTTTTTACACAAAGATAAAATTAGATTAGTGAAGGTTGGTTCTTAATTTGGATACCTAAGCCATACAGTATAATCTGGCAGTGATTATATTCTGGATTGGCTTATCAGATAATCTGACTTTGGATGAATATATATTTACTATTCAGTACCTGTGTTAAATGCACCAATTTCATAACAGGATGAGTCCTCACACTTCAGCCAGGTCATTGCCTAGGTTCCACAATCTATTTTAACCTTCCAGGAATACCAAGTAAATGATACAGTAGCCTGGAGTATCCATGTACACACTCTTGTTACTATGAAGCAGTTTGCTAGTGCAATTTAAGTATGTGAGAGAATGAACTTTCCCTCACCTGTCTTCCCCAGTTGTACAATAACCTAACTTTGTTTTATTTTCTTCAAATATTTTTGTGTTCATTTGACATTAACTTCCATAAACTGTACTATAATGGCTTTCTTTCCAGACTTCCCCTTTTTGTGCATGATTAAACTCATCCATGATAGTATCATATGAAGAAAAAAAGTTTTATCCCCATCATGGTCACTGGGCCAAAAATCATGGCATCATCTAGACTTGTAGAATCTTGAAGATTTTCTTTTGTAAGAAATGAATTGAGATCCTGTTTTGAACAATTAGCACTTAAGTTAAATTTATTGAGACCTTATAATACATTATAATTTGAAATTTCAGCAAAATCAGCCAGTCATCTCATGGTCAGCAAGTGTACGTAAGCTGTCAGCTTCCTTGAGCTACTTTTTGGCTGCCATTTCCTAATTATGAATACTATGCAAATAATATTCCCATTATGAATAATGAGGTGGACTTTAAAAGCATTTAAATACTTGTCATTGGATAGAATTCGTACATTCGTGCATCATGCTTGGCTGATCTCAACACCTGACTCCTCATCATCTTTAGGAACCCCTGTTTACCAACCTCACATCTGCTTACCCATTGCCTGTAAAAGCTCCAGGCTTGCTTCTAAACCATTATCTACAGTATATATGTAAAAACCATTACTGTACTCTGTAAAGTACATGTTACATAAATAGCCTCGATATAATTTTTTTTACTTTTAAACTTTATACTAAAGTTTAAACTTTATAAGTTCTGAACTTTAGTATAAAGTCTATAAAAGGCCCGGGTTACTTTTTTACTTATAAGTTTTTTAATATATAGTTGTCATTTGACAGAACTTCTTAAACCAATAATCAGTGTATTTCTTACTTTGAGTTCTACTTAAATGGTTTGCATGTAAAGTTTTAAAATTTATTCAGTCCTTTATATTTGCTGTATTTATATCTCCAAAACCTTGTATTCTTATCATAAATTAGTTTTTAACAATTGTCCATAATAATTCTATACAGCATTTATTTATTTCATAATTCTTCAATTTTCAATAATTAATGTTTCAAGTATCTTATCCCCTTTTTAATATTGTAAATGATTGTAGTGTTATCATCCTTATACTTTATGAACATTTCTGAACATGGCCCCCTTAGTATGAGCTGATATGCTAAGAGACCAGGAGGCATAGCAGGAAGTCCAAAATAGACCCATTGAAAAGCAGAGGTGCAACAGATACCATTTGAGTAAATTCTTGTCTCAAGAATTCTCAAAGAAGACTTCTTTATCAAAAGAGGTCTTGATAAACATTTCCATTATATACCTGATCAGCTGAGCTATAAGTCATACATAAGACTGTGAGCGGCAGCATCTAACAGCCTCATTAACCAGACCACCAACCAGGAGGCCTAGAAGGAGACTGGGCTGTGTGGAACATTGATTTCTAGAACCATCTCAAGGAAACCAAAGGAAGGAACATATCTTTGCAAATGGTCTTGTCCTTGCCATGAATACTGTATTTTACTCGATGGAGAGCATACTTAAATCCATCCATAGGGAAGAGCTTGCTTTTTCACAAACCCTTCAAATCAGGGTTCTTGGAGACTCTTACATTGGCAAGAATGACTGAACTGTTGTAACAGCTGACTAACTCTACTACCTCCAAGTGGCAACACTAGAAAATAACATGGCTGGGAAAGACAGGTCACCTCACTCTGTGACTAGTGCCTGTCATAACTCCCCTCTGCTCTGATGAAAGTGCAGTGTGGTTTTCCTAATTAGGATTGTTTTCAGTTTTAGTGAGGGGACATCTTCCATGCTTAAAGGTTCACTTTATGGCATGGTACCCCCACTGCCTGTGTGCTTCTGTTCTCCTAATCCATTTTGACTTTCTTTCATATCTCTACCTTCCCTAGCATCAGTTGCAAGGATTAACCTAGTTGATCTAACCTAGCACTAGAGAGGATGGGCTGGATTATCAGCTTATCACCACAGCAACACTCACTCTCGCTTTCTCCTTACTCAAGTGGGTGTTCTGTGTAATAGGGATGGCAGTGTTTATTGAGTCTCCCACCTCACCTCAAGAACCAGTCTTACAAGGTAGCATTAATAATTTCAAATGGCAACTCGAGAGGATTCAAGCAAATATACAATATGCCTTTTTATTTACTAGGTAAATAAAAATGATTCATCATTATAGCATAGTATAATATTATAATATTATATCAATGTATTTTTCTTGTATTTAAAAAATAATTGCAACAAAAATGCCACCTAAAGGCATCTCTAGTTTCAACAAATCTGCAGATGCAAGGAATCGTTGCTGGTCCCGTATAGTTCGCCAAATTGAGGTTGCATTCTATATCTGAGAAAATCTATATCTGAGCTTTGTTTTATTTAGGATAACTTTCACTCACTTAAATCTGAGCTGAGCTTTGTTCTGAAATTTATGTACTATTTATATTATTTTTCTTATTCATCAAAACTGTGTTATTGTTTTGTATTAAATGTTAAGATATTACATATTTTCCTAATAGGCATTCTGATCATGAAATTCCTATTTAGTGTGTTCGTGCTCCATTTTCTTGGTAAAAAATATTGTATTGCTTGTATGCAAATTTCTCTCCCGTATCTTTAAAAGTTTCCTACTTTATTTAATATTTTTTCTTTTTACTTTAGGTGGCCATATTTTACAACACGCTTGTTTGTCCTCAGGTTTCGAATCTGACATGTTCCGCACAGGTAGTGCAGACTCTCATGGCAAATCACACAAGAGCAAGAAGAAGAAAAAGGATAAAAAACACAAGAAGCACAAGAAACATAAACATGAACATAAAGATAAGCTGGATAAACTAGATAAGTTTATACAAGAGGAAAACCTTAGTTCAGGTTCTTCTAATCCCCCAAGTCCTGCCTCTCCACCCAGTATGTCTGGAGTCACAACGAGCAGTATGGCTAGCAGTATGCCGAGTGCTGTGACGAGCAGTCTGCCAGGCAGCATGACAAACATGTTTTAGTCATCAATGTACAATACAGTGTTTCTAAAAACACACAAATTTTTGTAGTTCATCTCTTTTTTTGTTGAATTTAATTTCCTTTCATGTAAACATATACTCATCCTTCTTGTTCACTACATTACCCAGCATGTGCTCATCCTTGTTCACATTACCCAGCATGTGCTCATCCTTGTTCACACATTACATGTGCTCATCCTTGTTCACAACATTACCAAACATGTGCTCATCCTTGTACACCACATTACCAAACATTTGCTCATCCTTGTTCATCACATTACTAAATATGTGCTTATTTTCATCCTATGATTTTTTCTTCTGTTTATCATTTCCGTTCAAAATGACTACAGTTTTAATATGTCAAGTAAGCCATATATCTCAGCACCAAGTTAATTATTTTGTATGTATTTTGACCTTTTAAAATATTTTTTAGCACAGAGTTGTACGTAGTCAAAGAGCATAAATATGCAATAAATAAATACAAAAAAAGCTCCTTATATACTGTAATGTAATTTTCCCTCGGTGTATTTTATTACCAGGTGTACAGTGTATCAACTTCAACTAAACTCACCTAGTTGTGCTTGTGGGGGTTGAGCTTTGGCTCTTTGGTCCCGAGCACCAAACTGAGTTTCACACATTGTGGGATTGAATAATACTGTACATGTTGTATGAAGCATTAAGCATTGTTAATAATGCGCCTTTGACATTTAGTTACTAATTTATCACCTCTAGTATGGCTAAATTATCTGCATCTAAGTACTGGTTGTTATGCACGGTGAGTGCCTTGTATTTACTAATGCCTTTGGGTAAAATTTCATAATTTTGACTTGTTCATTGCAGTGCTAACTGAAAAGGATACTTTAGATTAAGATTTGTTCCTCGATTGCTATAAGTTCATAGCACTGAAAACGCTAAGGGTTCACTGAAAACAATTGTACTGCCACCTTATCTTGTCAGTGAAAGTTGTCTCCCTTGTGCTAGGGCCCATGCCAGGTGTAGTTTGTTTTAGCTTTTGCATAGAAATATTTTAGATTCCTCTTTCACTGATAGCCTTTTGCTCTTTGCCTCTTCTGGATTTTATATAATTCCTTGTAGCTTTAAGCTTGTTTCTATCTCTCTCTACATAGCCTTCCTTCTCATTCTTGGTATAGAGTGGGATATTAAGCTCTGCAATTTGCCCCTTTTTCTTAATGGTATGAGAAGCATTTTTTTGTGCTACTGTGCCTAATCTCTCGGGCACTAATTTGTTTGCATTAACTAACTGTTCTTCCGAGCTTATTTCTGTAAGGACTTACTTTATTAGTTCCCAGTTAATCAGCTCAGTATTAAAATTTAATATACTGAATTCTCTTAATTTCAGACCAGCTGCACAAGTTAGGTTGTAAATCTGCTCAACATGTATTTGTAACCAGTGTGCTTTTTACCAATTCATCATCGTTTCTAAAAATATTGTCTGGGGTGTTTTCTTTTCTAGTTGGTTGCACGGTTTGCTGCAAATCTGTCAACTCTCTTATGAGAGATAATTAGTTAGTTACTTCATTTAGACTGCTTCCTGGATTTCTTATACAGACATGCAAAATTTTTAACTAAAGTTAACCCCCAAAGATTCATTCCAAAACCAAGTAATACAAACAATTGCATTCACTACTCAACAGTGAGAGCGGTAGAAAAGAATTTTGAAAAGGCAACAGCACATATGCAAAACAGAACCCACCCTATTCTATAAAATAAACTTTGTGGATGATAAAAGCTAGGATAGGAATAGATAACAGATTTAAAAAGACAAGGAAATATGCAAAATCCTAAATGAACAAATACATGTTTCACAAGTCAAGCCTGGCCTCAGGCTGGGCTCGGCGAGTAGAACAACTCTCGGAACCCTCTCCAGGTAACGGGTTCAAAGTGTGCAGGTTTTCACAGCACCCCCCCCCCCCACTGTAGATTATAGAATATAGTGCACAGGCTCCAATGAAAGTGTCAAGATGATATAAACAAAACTGCTTGGATGTAGATAGAAACAAGGGAGTTAGCCCAGATGGAATTTCACTATATTGACAGTGCTTATGAACTTAGCAACCCACTTAATATAGAAATCTTTACAAGTGGGATACCTTGCAGACATGGTTCTATGTTTGCCATTTTCCATATTTTAATAAGTGATAAAACCTATTAAATTGCAGACTAGTATCTGTGACAAGCATGGTTGCTATAACATTAGGTTAAATGCATTGAATATATGTTACGCAAGTCTGTATGATTTTTTAACTTAGATCATATGTAACAGATCTACTCAGTTTTTATAAGAGGTAGTTTTTTTATTAAGAAACTTAGATATATACACAAATGTGCAGCTTCCCTATACAATATGAAAGTTTACAGTATAAATCAAGAGCTAGTTATAAATTTATCTAATATCCCCATTTCACAGGATGGTTAGTCATACATGGAATTGGGAGAAAATGAGATAAAAGTCTAGTTTATTAGTCTGTATCAGCAAACTCTGGGTACAGCACATCATTATCTTCCAATATTTATGAATGTAGGTAGTAGTTAAGAGAACTTGAGCATCTTGTACCATTTGGTCTGAAGTCATTGGTAATATTGTAGTCACAATTCTAGAGCGGAAGTGTGTCCTGGCTCTTGTTTACATAGCTTACAATTAGAATGCTCACCATTGGGGTATTTACCTGCACCCACCTGCTGTGAATATTGATATCCCAGCCAAATTATTTCAATTATAATGTCATACTGTCTAGTGGATCTTTTGTGCATAGTTTTCTGTTCTAAACCACAAAACTTTATACTAGTGCTTTCTGCCCTGTTGAGTATCAGTGATTGCTCTTCTATCAGCCCTTGTTTCCTGAAATAAGTGTAGTTTTGACAACAGATTCTACAATCATGAGACTGTTGCAAAGACTGCATCTATCTGAACCCAAAATGACAAGATAGTTCCCACACAAGAGGTTCTCCTGGATGTTACAATGCACAGGAAGGATGATGGGAAAATGTTAATCCATACTAGAAGTCTAACAAAGATGAGAGCAGTGGGTCTGAGGCAATGTTTATTGGGTAATGTAATGCACTCTCACCTACACCACAAAATCCCCAATGTCCAGTAACACTAGACATTAACATTTTCAGTGCCAGGGTGGGCGGGCGGGCAGACCATTGCACAACCCCAAGGTAGGCCGAACGTTGTCCGTCAGCTCACCGCCACACTCCAATGTTCATACTCTTTCAGCTTTCTTACCTCACTTTTTGTGCTACATCGTTCAATTTGGTATCAAACTTATTTACATATAAGAACACACATGGTATTGATAACAGTTCTCATAAGATAAAGTAAAGAAGAGTGGCCACCTCACACCTGAACCTAGTAGAACCGTCATGTTCATCACCAGCATGTTTGATGTCATTTTTGAGAGGCCAATACTTAAAGTACACTAGTGACCAAATGACTACTTCATGGAACTGGAGGAATGATTTTTTTTTTTGGTATCGGTTGTGTAGTACTTGTATAACAAAATTATGTATAGCCACATTGAATGGGAATATGTTGCCGCACATTTTAAAACCAGCCCCATAATAATTTAACATATGGAATGTTTCAAAATATTTAAATTTTGGACGACATTGCCGTTTTCCTGCAAACTATGTGTATTGATTTTAGGACGGCAATACTGTTACTTGGATGTGATAAGTGTTAATATTTAAACGAGGGAAATGTAACTTAACATATGATAACCGCACTGTTAAGGATCGAATTCAAAGGGAACACAGTTATCACTGATTTTAGTACATGTCACCAGGTTTTTACACAAATGAAGTTTGGTCATATGGTCGTATGGACATAATACACTTATATGGATGTAATGATGTTAACCTAGACCCATGAAAAGATTTGTTGTTTTTAATGGTTTACTATGCAATGAAATTATTGTGTAACATTAGATCATGTTTGTCAAATCACAATTTAGTCCTTCCTGCCAATGTTTAAATATATTTCTGAATGACATTACCAGACAAAGCAGCAGCAAAAGAGTGGGTTACAACACCCACTAAATTAAACAAAGTTATTCCACACTGTGTAAACAAAAATGATATGGCAAACATATAAACCATCAAACAGTCATCGTGGCTCTCTTCATGAAATGGCAAGGTGGCAATACTGTACTGCGTCATACGAGTCTACAAACTAAATTACCCTCTGTCTCTTCTCAAAATGCAAAAAAAATACTTGCATTCGTGTACAATACTTACATTCGTGTTTATTAATTTTTTTTTTTGGGGGGGGGGGGGTGAGCAGAAGCATCTTTGACATCTGCACTTCAGGAGTAAAACCTCCAAGGTTTATAAATATGAGCTTTAAAAGATAGAAAAACTAGCATTCAAGTTGTCATAGCTTTAGTTACATTGTAAACAAACAATTCCCAGAACAATTAAAAATAATAAATTAAAGTTCATCTTTAGATGGCACGTGTTCAGGGAGAACAAACCTGCTGAACAAAATTAATCCTGTTGTTGATCTCTAATAAAGAACAAGAAGGGATGATCAGCAATGAAGCGTGGAGGAGGAGGCATGGCAGACTTCTTTTCATTATTACCACACCTTAATGGGGAAAAATAAAAAATTATTTAATATTTAGTATGATCCTTAACAGTACATTAAATCAACCAGCTTAATAAATTAAACAAAAAAATCACACTTTATTTAAGAGTTTGCTCTATAAGCTTGGATATCAATTTCATGGTAAATTTTAATGTATAAGTTACATTATGTTCAATTTTATAGAAAGCTTATGATTCCTGTATGCAAAGGACATTAAATAATGTTTCAAAATGTATGAATGGCTTCAACTGAAAAACATAATACTGTAGCTGGTACATCATTTGTAAGAAAATTAATGATAAACAGAACTTAAGATATTGTTACTTAAGTGCTATGTGGTTATCTCTCGTGTTGTATGTCTTCATCTATCTCTTATGAATCATATTTAATTTAAAAATTTATAAATTAAATTTATTTGTTGATATTAAAAAGTATAATTAATCAAGGTAAACACTGATCTTTCCAAGCTTCAGTATATCTGCCTTTTTACATATTCACCAATTACAAAATATTCATTATTGAAATACTCTTCAATGTATCCTCAATGTATCTAACTATAAATGAATAACTTAACCACCCAGACAACCAGCAAGATAAATCAATGTGAATAACAAATGATACAGAAAGCAAGTTATCCATACCTTTGTGAAGGTAGCAGTTGACACAAGCATGTGAGACCAGCCTGCTGGGTGACCTTTGTTGCCAACTGCGATCAGTGCCAGTGACAGATGTTTATTAAAAACCTAAAGAAATAAAGACAAAATAAGTTTCATATATACCCCTGAAACTATATCATGAACACAAAAGAGTAATCTCATGAAATCGCCAAGAGACTAGACGAGTTGATAGAAGCGATAGATGAAATGATATGATAAGAATGGAAAAAGTATAAAAATTCTCATGGTGTAGTTACAGGATTTTATAATTCTGTAATATCCAACAGTACACAGAAATGCACCTGAAGGGCTGAAGAAAATTAGTACAAAGACACATCAATTAACTGACATAAACCTGTGAGGTTTTCTAAAGTGCTTGGACAAATCCATAAGATGGTCAGTTCGCTTATCTGAGTAAATACAGAGGTCTTGGTCAGGACCTGGATAAATCTATTTACATCTGCACCAGGAAAGTGTACAAGGTGATCACCTACTCGGGCCTTTAGTGGACACGGCCTAAACCTGGTGTGGGTCAGGCAAAGTCTATTAGTACTGTAGTTCAGTTCTGTTGGCAATTCGATGTTGCCAAACATAACTCTGAAAGAGGTGTGTGTGTTTTGATGCCACTCTTTGTTTTCGAGGGCAGTACAATTTTGTAGTTGAAAACTGATTTGATCCCTACATGCTTCTAACACCATAAAGGAGAAAAAGATGACTTGGATGAATACTTGTTAACCGAATCGAGATAATCACCAGAAGCCCAGTGTATTTATAATGTCCTGTCCATACCAGTGACAAACTAAAGGAAGCTTGGAAGGGCTTTGATGGTACAGTAGTGAATGAGCATCTAGGAGTTCATTCCGGCTGTATAATGTTCTTACATTGTATTACACAGGGGTCTGTTGTAACTGGTGCAGAATTTGACCTGTCTGACTTTCAACTGTCTGCCCATGTTAAAGAAGAATCTTGCTTTAGGGACACCAACCAAGAGTAGTACATCTCAGAAAGCTTTCTTGTTATCAAAATGTGTGTAACAGTAATTTATATGCTTCCTCACATTAAATATTACTAATATTATAAATAATGTATTACTTACATTAAATATTACATTATAGTATTACTAATATCTCTAGGAGTGTGGTGTGTGGTATACACACACACTTCCTTATTACTAAAATTAAAGTATTATAAATATTACTTATTTACTATACGTAAAATACAGTATTACTTAGTAATATTTCTTTATCTTCATTTTCTGAACTCATGAGTCATTACTAGAATAAACTACAAGGTGTACTTTACCTGCATCATTAGTTCTTGACCAATACGAAACTCTAACATTCGAATAATCAGATGTGCTTTTTTATAATAAAACACTAATATAGTGAGGAGACGATGCATTGGGATTCTTAAACAGAGAAATAGAATGTATCTTTGTAGAGCTGTTGTTTGAGGTCTCATTGGCATATTTTGGTCCATTTGAGGTTCATTTGGCGCAAGAACTGATCCAGTACTATACCCCCAAACCTTCTTCGTATTCGATGATCTCTTGCAATTCCGG
>WNGS01092210.1:43543646-43608097 GCA_020271785.1 Procambarus virginalis | reverse complement strand
ACTGTTCTTGTTACAAATAATAATTTGGTGGTCTCTTCTGTTTGTGTGTAGTTGGGAATATAGTCACACCATTACTCTCATTATTGCTAACCACAAACACTGCCAATCAAACTTGTCACAGCTATCCTGGTAGAAGAATATTATACAGTATTTCTAGTCAGTGACTATGTTGGACACAATCCTTAAGATTAAGTCAAGATGATTGGATATCGTATTCTGGCATCTGGGATAACACAATAGACATCAACAACATAGTTATGTCCACTCGCCTGTAATGCCTGCTGAAAACACAGAAGTGCAGTCACCGGGCTCTAAGGTAAGGCAAAACCCAGGATGAAGAAACCATGTACATATACAAAGAACCAGCAGTCCATGGTACCATGCTAACCACAAAAAGAGTAGGATCCAGCAAAACAAGAAAGGAAACACTGCCAGGAGGTCCAAGGAAAGTGAAAACCAGAGGCTGTGCCCAAGTCACCAAGGAAAACAGGAACTGGTCGCTGCTGTAGGTAGGCAAGCTGCGCAACACCTTGACAACAAAACCAGCAACAATACCGCTGCCTACCCAAGGCCAAACAAGAGCCATAAAAACCCCAGCTGGCTCCAAGGGCGGGGTAAAAGCCGAGCAGCAAGAACCCCTACGGAAACGGTTCCCGAATACGCCAGGGAATATAACCCTGACACACAAGGGTAATACTCACAGGGAACTTAAGGAAGGCCACCCTAAGTGCATGCAGCCCCAGTACAGTTCAGGCACACCTGGCCACCACACCACAAAACAGCAGAAGGGAAATGCTGCTTGAGATACTGAGGCCAGAGAAGACAACTATGGAGGTATGATGACCCCCCTCCTCCCAGGATTGCAAGAGCCAACGAACTGAGGTTGAGTAGTCATTGTGGTGGGTCTGGGGCTACCCCCTCCCCCTCCCCCTCCGTTAGGAGCTGTGCAGAAGAGCGACGCAACGGTGTGGTGTGCTGTTTGCTTGTTTCCTTGTTTTCTTGGGAATTGAGGGAATTCTAGCTCTCTGTTAGGCTTTTGGTTGTAATTTTCTTGCCATGTGGGGTATGTTTTCTTATGCCTACCTTTCTACTCCGGTCAATAGCAGATAAGGTTAACACCTAACCACAGGGAGGAAAGTGGGGGGGGGGGGTTCCAGGGCCATTGCTCCTTTCATCTCTCTGAAAGGGGGGCCATGTTTGGCTAGTGGTCTCTGGTAGGCAGAACCCCATTGATTATTGCCCTAGTCTAAAGATTGCATATTGGCATGATAGCTCCAGGAGCCTCCGGGGCTCACCCAGAAAATGGCGTTTCATTACATTCAAAGCTGTTTTTTTTTATGGTTGTCAAACATCATACCCAGATTTCTAAAATAATTATTAAAGGATAATATAATTTCGAACCCAATTTGAGTTTGCATAAATTCTCTATTTCTTGAAATATGCCCTTTCGGGCTATTTATCCTCAATTTTTTTTTTTATAGGAAGTGATACAATAAATTTGTATTCATATTTTTATAAAAACAATATGTAAACAATGGTTTACATTGTGACTGTGTGCCTATAAATGATAATGCCAAAATTGTTTGTTTTCGTAGCACAGGCTAGTCTTGATAAGAAGCAGTAAAATTCACATAGAGTACTATGTCACACCGACTGTTAACTGTCTTTAGTCACATGCTTAACATTAATGATATGTTTCTGAAGGCTTTGATAAGCAAACAAAATAATAATAGGCACTTACAGTAGTGTTAACTATTGAACAAAAGTATCTGGCCAGATAGGATGGAAATGAGTATAAATATTTAATTTTAAGGGGAATTTTAGTTAGTGGTCGGTACTATGTAGTATTTAAATAAGGCTCATAGCAGGTGTATTCATATTTATTACACATGCCCTATAATTGTAGAATATGCTGTATTATTTGCATGCTTTATCCTTTGAGCAGTTTTGAAAGCTTATAATGTTTTTCAGAATACTATGTGCAAATTTTTTGTTCCAACAGGCAATTTTCACGGTGACTGGAAAAGACATCACAGTCTTCTGCGATCAGTGGGTCCGTCAAGGTGGACATGCAAAATTTAATATGAAATTCCTTTTTAACCGGAAAAGGTATTTTCCCAGTTGCTGGTTATGGTATTAGAATACATGTACTATGAATTGACATTTTAATTATGTAAAGTAAAAAATAGAAACATTTTAATTTTTTAAATTGCATCATAAAAATATTTACAGTACTGGGTGTACAATATATAACTTTTATTTTTAATTGATTTGTGTGTGTATGTGATAAAATAAGTGACAAGAGGACTGTATGGTTGTCTGATCATATGATAGTACTATGTAATATAAAATTATAGGATATATATTGATGATGGTGCCTAATTGAAATGTAAAACGTGAAGAGATAAATATTTAAAATTTAAAGGACAAAAAGTTGGAGATAAATACAGAAGGAGAACTGAGTGATATTGGAGCAAGAGACTTTAACATTATGAATTTTACTGCCATTGGGAGGTATAAAAGGAATGTTTGATTGGGAATGTTAAGCTGGTTTGTGGTGGAGCACAGACTGATTGAAGAATGAGAGGCAGTGCTTTTGGAAGGAAATAGTGGCAAGAGCAGTTGATAAAAAGATTAAGAAGGGCTGTAGATGTAAACTGAAAGGGAAGGATGGAGAATAAAGAGGGTTAAAATATATGTGAAAAGATTTAATAATGAAAAGCAAAGTGGAAGAAAAATAATTCTGTAATTTCAGAAAGCATATTTATTTTGGAAAAAAGTTAGTGCAACCAGAGACATGCTATGAAATGACTTTTGGAACTAGTAGATGGAAGAAAAAAGACGATATGATCACTATATATACCAAATAGTAAAAGGAATCCATAAAATTGACATAAGAATTTTGAAACCTACAACTTCAAGAACAAGAGGTCATAGCTTCAAGCCTAGGAAACAAATTTCCCAACAAATATTAGAAAGTTTTCCTTTGCAGTGTGGTAGATTGTTGGAACAAGTGGGAAGCCAAAAAAGTTAGTAGTTTAAAAGCATCATATGACAGAGTACTGGGTAGACAGAACACCATGAGTATTGGGTTCGTAACACTCCCCGTTGTCTGTGGGAATTGTTCTAGTTAGGTTAGAACTTGCATAAACTTGGTGTTAACTGCCATTTTTGATTGATTTTTTATTTTTTTGATAACTCTTTTCCTATACTGTACTATACTTAGGTAATTACTGAGGTAATTACACGTGCATACAGAGTGAGTCATCTGTCTTTGATTTATGTATTTTCCTAGCTATAACTTGTGCTACAACGTGTTATAATTAATGTTTTTTACCAGAAACATTGTGGAAATGACCATTGAACAAGGCTATATTGGTGAACTGGGAATTCGTCGCTATGTTGGGCCATTAGTGGTGTGGATACAAGAATTGGATGGAACATTTAAACACACACTGCAAATTGAACATCAGGTAATTTAAATTTTCTTGTGCATACTTAATTTATTTTAGAAATCTGGATACAATAATTATCATATTGGTGATTACCTCTGAATATTGTTTAATATTTGTATTTCCAGAAAAGCTTTTCATTATTCTTTTTCATTAGTGAAGAATCGTGTTACCATCATCATCACTGAAATTCACAATTACTGTTAAGTCTGTAACACTTAATTACTGAAAAAACTCGTGTATTTATAGTCTTTTGAACTTTTCCTGTGTAAGGAGCTTAATGTTCCAGTGGGTGTTGCGAATGGTTTGAAACGGTAAAGAAAAAGTGATGATAATATGTTTTGGAATTAACAGATTTTGAAGAAAACTAAAATCTGTTAATGGGGAAGATTTGTGGTATGAATGTTATAACTGGTTATGTTCAGGTATGAGGATGAGGTAATGATAGCTGTAATGTTAAATGTATATATTTTGGCCTGGCAGGAGGGTGAGGTGCCAGACAATTGGACTACTGCCATTATGGTCCCTTTTACAGAAGGAAAAGGATAGAAAGAAATAATTACAGAATTAGTTTTCATAATATTCCATGAAGAGTGTATGCAAGGGTGCAAATTGAGAGTTGAGAGAGGTTGATCTTGAAATATATCAAATCCTTTTACAGTACATGAATAGCAGAATGTATGTGACATTAAGGAAAAAAAGGAGAGGAATTAAATTTCAAGTGGGCCTAAGCCATGACTATGTTATGTCTCTCTGGCTCCTTAAATTCATATTTTGTAGATGTCTAGTTGGGGAGTTAAAGGCAAGAACATTTTAAGTAGTAGAGGAAGTTGTTTTGTGATAGGGGTAAATTAGGGTTAATGCATAGTTTGTTTACAGATGTGGTGTTCTTGCAGATGATGGATTAATAGTATAATGAAAGTCAGGAATTTTAGTATGAAAATACAGAAAGTTTTGATAGTATACTACTCCCAGCCCTTACATATGATGGTGAAACTTGGGTATCTTGGACGGGAAGAGCAACCCATATTGCCCAGTTGGCAGTACTGTACTCTCATGCCCAGTGGAGACCTGCTGTTCATTCCATGAACTATTGCAGCTTTTTTTATTATAAAAATAACCTTAATAGTGGTTAATAAGAAGAATGTGAGTGTTAGGGGGTTTACATGTTCTATGGAAGAGTCGAGTTATTACTTTAGAAAAGAGTTTGAGATAATGAAATGCTGCCACCAGTAGCAACCAGACCTCTTCATTCTTTTAATATTATAAAGTCTGACAAGCACGACAAATTTTTCATTCCATGTAAATAAGTTGCAGTTTATATTTACTTTCCCAAATTTTAGGTTTTATATGCTGGGTTTTAGTGGTCTAGTAACATTTATATCATTACATCTGTGGGAAAACAGAGCAACAACCCGTTCTCTCAAATGGACAGTCAGTCAGACATAACCAACACCTGCAATAATGCCAGTATAGAAATTGTGCTCAAAACATCTGCCATAATCTGATTCCGACTATACTCGTCAGAAGCAGAACTAAAAACAAAAAGGGCACCACAGCATGGGTGTATGCTATACTCTTTAAAAATTGTGACAAAGTATATGTAGGTGAAACATCTTGAAACCTAGATGCAATGATTTGCAAATAATAATTCTGCCTTTTGTGTCTAACTTCAACAACATGTCATATGCTTGAACCACAATCATCACCTTATTAACATCAGAAATGTTAACCTCATTATCAAAGAAAAAATTACAGTGAGCAGTTGGTAAGCATTAACAACAAGCATTAATTGGTAAGCATACAACACAATCGAACAGAATGAAGGAAAATTTAACATTGCTTTACCCCTTTCTCAATTAATGCTTCATTAATATAAATTGTAACATATAATCACTCATTTATTTCATGCTAACCTTGCTGACCTCATTCCTGCCTCATTTCTTACCTTTTATAAGCACTACTCCTGTGCTTCTCTGCTAGATTTGATACATCACTTCCAGGCAAAATGTCTTCTACCAATAATTTACTCTTTTCTTGGTGTTGCTCAACATAATTAGTTTTATGGGCATATATAGGAGTGTTGTGAGCTTCATCTTCAGCCACATTATTGTGACTTGTTGTCTGCATTTCCAGAGTCATTCATGTATAGGTCTCCTTATAGGTGTCCAAAAAGGAAATTGTTTGCCATTCAAAGTCTCGTCGAAACAAGAAAAAGAAGATTCCTCTTTGCACTGGTGAAGAAGTGGACATGGATCTCAGCCATTTAGAGTAAGTATGATTGATTGTAGTATTAAACCTTTCAATACCTTATGCTTATTGTGTTGATAAAGATTTTTGTGGATGAAAATATCTTGAATAATCAAAACTGATTTTGTTTTTCTTAAAATTTTAATTGGAATTGTTGAATTTCACATCAGTACCCCATTATCTGTGGCTTTCATGCCCTCCAATTGAATATGATCTCTTGGTCACCTGATAATACAACAGAAATTTCTAGAGTCACTAGGGTTTTGTTGATGGCTCATGTGAAAGGTTACCATTGTTCAGCAACTCGCAAAGATTAGTGTGTGTGTGTGTGTATTTACCTAGTTGCCTAGTTGTGTTTGCGGGAGTTGAGCTTTGCTCTTTTGGCCCGCCTCTCAACTGTCAACCAACTGTTTACCAACTACTTTTTTTTTTCTCTCCACACCCCACACACACACACCCCAGGAAGCAGCCTGTGACAGCTGACTAATTCCCAGCCCAGGTACCTATCTATTGCTAGGTAACTTGGGCATTCAGGGTGAAAGAAACTTTGCCCATTTGTTCCTGCCTGGTGCGGGAATCGACCCGCGCCACAGATTACGAGTCCTGCACGCTATCCACCAGGCTACCAGGCCCCCCCCCCACCCCACCAGGCTACCAGGCCCCACCAGGTTGTCTGTGTGTTAATTGATGTCCTGATTTTCTGAGCAGAGTATAGTAATGAGAAAGACTAAGATCTAAGATCTGGAAAACTAAATGAAGGTTGCTGGAACTTGCTTACTGGAAGTGCCCAACACCTGGTTGTATATGAATTGGTAGGGTGCTGTTGTGGATGTATTGTTGCAACATATGGTGCTGGTTCAGTATACAGTACTGTAATGTTGTGGTATGATGCCATATCTGTGGAAGATATGGCAGCAAATGGAGGTGATGTATTTTTTGTCTTTATCATATTTATTTCTTGCATCAGTTTCTTCTGGGCTGATGCCTTCCTACAATACCTGTATAAAAATAGGAAAGAGGATATTTACAATGATAATGCAGTACTGTATTGTAATTGTCATTTAACATTTCCCATTGATAAGGTGATCCCTGCATATTAGAGGATCCATTTGGATAATTTACATTATAGTACTTTATGCTCTAATAAAATCTTGCTTCATTCTTCAGTGCAGATTCCCCAGTACTGTGGTTACGTTTGGACCCAGACATGACGATGATGCGGGCAGTGGAAGTAGAGCAACCTGATAACCAGTGGCAATATCAGCTGAGACATGAGCGGGATGTGACAGCTCAGACAGAAGCTATCAATGCTCTTCATCGTTTGGCCAGGCAAGGTAAGTCAAACTGACACTTATGTAACCCCTGCACTGCACACACTACTTTCCATGACAACTGCCCTGTGCACATAAAAAAATCTGAACACTTTTTTGCATCTAATATTATTAAAATTGTGATCTCTCATCATGGTGGGGAGGGGGGATATGCCTTATGATGGCTGTAGTGGAGCAAAGAAATCTTGTGATGAAGTCGGTTCATACTTGCTCCTGCAGCAAGTGTCCTGAAGAGGTTACACATGCCATTCTGTTGCTGGGAGTTGCTGTGAATATAATGGTCATGATTTAATATCAGTGTCACTAACTCTATATTTAATTGCTTTTTCACCGATGTGCTCACCGTTGTTTCACATGTTATAATGTAATAAAATGTGGAGAATGCTGATACTGTACACACAAATATATGCATGTCACTAATTTGCTCACCAAACTGTTTTATTTTACAGTAAATTTCAACACTATTCTTGCTTTTATATCACTATATACACTCCATTAGTGTATACATATTTATGCTTCATTAGGAAACACTCACAAATTATGGAAGGTGTGATACTGAAGCAGTTCACACAACATTCTCTGCACGATGTTCACTGCTTTTCATGCCTTTGATCTCCTTTGGGTTCTTACTAACAACACACTCAAGTAGCTGGTAAATATTCTGTTTTGTGTAGCTGAAAGCTCTCATTAAAATCCAGTCTGTCTGGAACAGCATGAGGCATTGTTGGGCTGAGAATGCTTCCAGTTATAACATGAATGCCTTTTCCGACCTTTGTTAGTAAATGTGTCAAAATGCAAGACTAAACACACGCTTAGTTGGTCTACACCCTGATTTCACCATAGACATATTGCAACTATTTAGCATGATTATGTCAACAAAGTGGAAACAAATTCTTGTTCCACTTGAGTTTTTCATACACACTCAGCAGCGCCAACCATCATAATAATATGATGGTAATATTAATTCATTGTGTTGGGGATACGCAACCAATGTATATACTGTAC
This sequence comes from Procambarus virginalis, assembly GCA_020271785.1. Taxonomy (NCBI): domain Eukaryota; kingdom Metazoa; phylum Arthropoda; class Malacostraca; order Decapoda; family Cambaridae; genus Procambarus; species Procambarus virginalis. Next base: position 43,600,059 of record WNGS01092210.1, on the reverse strand, counting down.
TGTACTGTACTGTACATGTTCAGGTTATATTAAGGTTCCCTTCAAGGTCGAATTATTTACCCTCCCCAGTATGCAACCCCATAGCAAGCTGACTAACTCCTGGGTACCTGGGTAATATTGTAAAACATTCCCATACACCTGCATGTCTTACAACATTACTATAGGTAGAATATCTATCACATTAAAGGTATCTCAGTATTGGTTATATGAAATTAAATAATTTAAGAGGGAACTAGCCAGGTTCTGCTGATTAAATAAAATTTCTTAGAAATTCAACCCATATACATACAAGTTTTCATGGGTGATATGTAAGTGTTGTATATTTAGTTTTTCACCTCATGAATGTTTTTACAGGTGCTGTTACGACTGAAATGCGAAATACACTGAATGCTGTGTTAGAAAATGAGCAGTGCTTTTATAAGGTTAGTTATAATGTACATTTTACATAGATATTATGTAAACAATATTGTATGTTGACAATAACTTACTTATTTATTTATTTTTTTTATTTATATACAAGAAGGTACAATAGGTTTGTGAGAGTACATAACATTGGTGTTTAAAGAGTTTAACTAAATGGTATCAGTGGAGAATTGCACTTGATATTGATAGAGTAAATGTAAATGAAAGTATGTGATAACCAAATTGATAAGAATGAAGATCAACATGAAATTTCTAACATGCTTTATTATTGATTACAGTATCTATATTGAATGTTTGAATTGCACTGCAGTTCAGTTGTTTCTATTTTGGAAGTTTGATTCATATGTCTCGCTCTCCATTTACCTGGTAATGTAATACAGATGATAGTCAAATTTATAAATTATCGTGAATAATATTCATCTTCCCAGATACGATGTAGAGCTGCTCACTGTCTCACTCGAGTGGCTAATGCCATGGTAGCCAATTGGAATGGTCCACCAGCCATGATGCAGATTTTTCGCAAGATGTTTGGTTCATTCTCATGCCCAAACATCATTAGGCAACACGACTTCACCAGCCTCCAGAATTACTATATACTTAAGGTTTGATCATATCTATTAAGTTTCTGAAATGGACAGTTGTAGTTTGTTAATACTGTGTTTATTCTTTTCTTCCTATACTACTCCCCCTATCTTCTCCAGGCTTGCTTCTCCCTCCTCGTCTACAGTTGGCAATGGAGTATTGGTGATAATGATTTGGTTATTTATTTTGTATTTTTGTTCATATTTTTACCTGTTTAGCAGCACTCATTTTTTTATGATTAAAAAATGTATAATGTTTAATGTGCAGATTTACTCATATTTGTATGATGAATTATAATGTTGGATAAGTTTTTTCTCATTGGTATTAAATTGTAGACCACAATAATAATCTCATTATACCCCATATATGTTTAAATTTTAAACTACTTCCTCTGCAATACTTAAATTTTATATTGCTGTTACATTATTTGCTTTGGTTCTTTTATTACTTCAACAGGTACCCCCGAGTGTCATTGGACTACTACACAGTGAGGAAAATTCCTGCTCAATGCCAATGGGTTACAAAACTTTTAATTTTTGAGAAATGTTAGGTACAAATCGGTTCGAAACAAAACTCAGAACTATCCCAAACAACTGGAATACCACCTGGCTCTTTACCTCTCCCACTACTAGATAGCAGTACTGTACTTGTCAACCAGGAGTCTAGTCAAGGCCAAATCTTACACACACTGCTGCCTGGTCTTCTCACTATCTAGCAGTGTCCTATGATATTTTATTCCTTTTGAGATAAGTGACTGACTTTTCAGCATGATTTAAAGTCAATTTTCATGCTCCATGCACTCTTAGTGAGCCTGTTTGCCAATCATCTTGTGTGTTTCATGACTTGTCTACAAACTTCAGCTGTGGATTCAATGTTATTTCCTGGATGCGGTACAATGATTGTCTTTTGCCAAGTTATTTCACTGAGGCTGATGGATACCTCCCAAGAGTGGACTCCGTTTTAGTCAGTTTTGGTACTAGGTAGTATTTTAGGATTTAATTACTGGTCGCCCTGTGGAAGGGCTGACAACTCTTTTGAACAGTTTTAGTATAGTGCTCAAAGTAAAGCTGAAGATCTGCACTTTAACATCATAGACATTGTTTCATTTCAAATTCAGTGTGCTGGCGATACATAGCAAAAATCATAAAAATGTGTGCCCTAAGTACTTACAAAGTGTATTGTATATGAGGTGTGTTTTTGAATGTGTGAAAGTGTGTAATTGCCTAAATGGTGATACAGAATGAGCAGCACTCACTGTCCTCTCTTCCCTATACTGTAATCTGTAATATGACATTTAAGGCTTCTGATGGCTTTGGCATTCACTACCTTCTCATGAATTTAGTCCATCTGACTACATCTCTGTTAACAAAAGAGAACTAAAAAATTAATTTTGTTTTCTTTGCTTTTCTTTGAATCTTTTTTTTTTTAAGTTGCTTGTGTGCATGTGTGGAATTGTGTAGTGAAAGGAGGGAGCAAGTATTGGAACCATGACCAACTGGCAGCTGGTGTTGGTTAACATAATAGGCCACCAGGCAGATGCTGCTGAACACATCTTGGAGCAGGCAGCATTAACAATTATGTACCATCGCTCTATGACCAGTAGGCTTGGAAGGCCATGTATATACATATACGTAGTGTCTTCTGAGATAATACATTTAATTTCTAAAGGATAGTGTTGATCAAAATACTGCATCAACCAATGTGTGTGTGTTTGACAGTGACTGAATGTGCTTGACTTGACTACTGATGACTGGCTTAACAGACTAGGGTACTAATGATGAACAACAATGACTAACTTGACTGACAACTGAAAATTTTGTTGAGCAGTCATTCATACCAATATTTCTTCGAGTGACATTTTGGAACTATTTTTGCAGGATTTTTCTTCACTGAGGTAGTCTAATGACACCATAGCTCCCTGTATCAGTGAGGGAGCAGGATTCTGGTCTTGGCTTCCAGTAGGCTGCAAGATTGTGGTTACAGAAGCCTACCTGGGAGGCAACAAAGGGCTCCCAGAAAGGAGCATTCGATTACACTTAATGCTGTGTTTTTCGTGTACTTATGTAAATTTTATCTTTTAATAACATTTATATAGTAAAAGTAAATTGAACTTACACAAATTTGCAATGTTTTCAAACATGACAAGCTTACCATTAAAGGGGTTTATTTTAAAGATGCTGTACTGTATTATCAAAGGTTGTTGTGTTGCAGACTCTGCCAGTTGCTATGGCTGGTCTTCGTAACACTCACAAGACGTGTCCTCCAGAAGTTTTGGGGTTCTTGATGGACCTCTTCAAATACAGTGATAACTCCAAGAATCGCTACTCTGATAACTACTACAGGGCAGCCTTAGTAGATGCACTTGCTGCAGCAATTTCTCCAGCTCTAGTGCAACATGACCCTGCTACCATTACTTCAGATTCCTTGTCCGAGGATATACGCAGGGTTTTAAATGAGGTATGTGTGTCATGCGCGAGTAATGTAACCAGTTTAGTTATTTGTATATCAGATATTGTTGGAAGTTTTCTGGCATATATCATGTCATGTTTCCACTCCACTAGATGTTACAAGTTTACACTCCATAAAATTTGGTGGCTGTTAGGAAGTCCAAATTTCTCTCATGCTTCGCACATGTTTTACCAATATGTTATGTGGTAAACTGGTATGTTTTACCAGTTTCCCTTACTTTTACCAGTATTTGACCTTAATGTTCGTCTTGTTGCACCTATCAAACACAACCATTTAACAAAGTCAAGGAAAACTTAGTATGGCTTCTCCACTTGGTAAAGTGATTAAGGGAAAATATATATTGATGTAATCCCTTGCCATTTTTGCCTTGGTGCCAGATACACCTCGCCCTCTCTTCCCTTTATAAACATATAGTGTCATAATGGCTAACATAAGACATCATGTTAATAAAAATGGAAAAATAGTACAGTTAAAATAATATGATATTTAACAGCAACATTGTAAATATCAGCCAGCCATTCAGCCAAACAGCTTTGGTATTACAAGACATAGAATAACCATGTGTGTCTTGGGCACATTTCCACATCTGTTTTGGCAATTTTGTGTACATATAGTTTTTGAGATATTATTGTAATTATACTTTTATAATTGTCATTTGTTTTTTTAAGGGCCCCTTTGGTGGCTTCCCAAGTTGGTAAGCTCAAAACCAGTTTGATGCTTTAGTCTTCTGGGGGTGATTGTTTTTGACTCCTCTGGTCTTTCTTGTTTCCACTGACTCAATTGGTGTGGTTCAGGGTTTTTCGCTTTAGTGTGTGTAATGTATTTCATCGCTGGCCCTCTGTGTTGGTCATATTATTCTCTTGACCAGCATTCTACCAGGCTGTGGATAGTTTGAAAACCCACACTTCATGCTTCAGGCTTTTGCAGTCCCTGGCATCACTGGGAAGGAAAGCATGGGATTCTGCTTTGTTGTATGAGGAGGACTTCAAAGAATTGGTTCTTGCTGCTTGCAACAAGACCAAGCCTTCCTATGCAAATTCTCCTGATTTGACTGGAGGTCTAACTTCTTGAATGACCACTTTTTGCGCAGCTTTCCAGCCCCACCATTGGTCAGAGTGCTGAAATATCCTACACTCGAGGAACCACCAGAGGTAGTGTTGAATGCAGAGGCCTTGAGTGTTGCCTCTTTGGTGAAGTTGACTAAAGCTACAGAGTGTACTCCTTCCTTCCTTAGCCATTTCACCTCATTTATCTGGAACTCATTGTCTGCATGTTCTGTTGTAGAGTCACAAGCCTCTATAGTTGGCACTCCCTCTCCTTAACCATACCACAGGTTCAGGTTTGGAGATGGGTGCCTATATTGGTCATTCCCTATCTGTATTGAGAAGAGCTTCTGGGGCTTCAGGAGGGTTTCCAGAAGAGGGGTTGTGGCAATTTAGTGTTGCCAAGGATCATTTGGACGGAGCTTGAGCATTTATGAAGTGTACGTGTGTCATAGCGGGTAGTTTTGATTGATATTGTCTTGATATGTGATCTGTACATAGTTCCCACCCATTTGCAGGGAACAAGACAGTTAGCAAGGGTACTGGTCCCTATGGGCAGTGAAGGCCAACCAGAATCTTGGCATTTTCAGTGTCCTGGTGTCAGTTAATTTAGCTAAGGGAAGCTACTGAGGGACATTTCATTATAATCACTGCTCTGTTTTTGTGAATTATAGAATGTTTTATAATGACTAGAGAAGTGTTAATAATATGTGATAGTGAATTAAAACTTATTAGTTTTTTACTGCCTTGGTAGATCACTCGGTATCTAAATTTGGAGAAGCTGCTACCCTGCTACAAGTACACAGTGACAGTATCCTGCCTTCATGCTATTCGTGTTCTGCAAAGAAATGGTCACATACCACCAAAGTCAGATATCTTCAAAGCATATGCTGCATACCCTCAATACATTGGTGAGAAAAATGAATTGTAATACTGTAGTTACATAATATGAAATAATTCCTCTATAATTTACTCTGGCTCCTGATGTTTATTCACTAGAATGCAATTTTGCTTATCCTTTGTAGGCTTAGAGGTAAGTAATTATCAGAAGAAGGCACCACTGTAGGCTTAGGAAAGTTTGCAACAATTCCTAGTTACTACTGTATAATAAATTCATGCAGGGTTTGAAATTTCTGTATAAGTTATTATTGAAAATGGAATATTTTTTAAATCTTTGAAGTGTTAAGATTGAATTTGTTATTTTATATTAGTTATCATTTATTTTCAGATGTTCGGGTTGCAGCAGTGGAACAGATTGTGGACTTCCTAGCGCGTGATGGCCAGCGTGATGACATTGACTTTCTGCTGACTTTGGCTGAAACAGACCCGGTCCCAAGAATTCGATACTTAACTCTTGTAGCGTTAGCTCAGAATCCTCCATCATTATGGGTCAAAGTCATAAACTTGACATGAGCACTTAGTTGAACGTTTGTGGAATATAATGAAGTAAGTAAAAATTATCTGTAGAACTCGGTTTTTTATATACAGTAGGGTTCTAATTTTATACAACATTATTTCTCATAAGCCTTGATATCTTGATCTGTGATCTGTGAGGACAAATTTGTTTTGTGCTGTAAATTTTTAATTGATGTCAGTATGATTAAGCAAGTCATTAGTAAGAGGAATATGCAAATTAAAATGCAGTGAAAAATGCACAAAAATTAAATTGTACGGGAATTACACTAGCTTTTTGAACTCTTAACAGTAGATAAAGGCAAATGTATATAGTGTATCAGTAATACAGTGACCATTGAATAAATTGTGACTTTTGTACAGCTGTACATAATCATTCTAATAAATATTTNTACCTCTCTTCCTGTATCTTCACTTAATGAGTAATTACACACTTTCTTCCAAGCCACCTTCCACAACTCAAAGGTGTAGTTGCCTCTTTGTTCTTTGTTGACCCTGTAGATATAATAAAGGTTGTGGTGATAAATATTTAACAAATTTATTTTTAAATGTTTCTAGTTGAAGGAATATTATATTGCCGCAGCTGGTCATAGATATAAAATATTTACAAATCTTACTTTAAATGTGCTTTGATTGAAGGAATATATCTTTTGTGCTGGTCATAGATGTATGTAATTCTTCCCTCTAATGTTTGTATTATATTTTTCAGGTACCCCTATTCTTGCTACAAACAAGTATATGTTGATGAAGCATATAGCACTGCATTCTTATGCCACCATGAGCATTCTTGAGTAAGTCTGTTATATTATTTAATTATCTTATGGTTTAGTAAGTTACCATTTATCTAAATTGTGACCAGATCCTTGTTGCATCATTTAGAGATTTGAATTTAGTGGAGAATTATGTTTATTATTTGTGCCAAATACAAATAAATTGGTAATGAAGGTTATGGAAGGTGGGGAAGGGTGGGGAAGGTGGTGAAGGGTTGGGAAACTGGTAAAGGGTAGGGAAGTGGTGAATGGTAGGAAGATGGTGAAGGGTATGGAATGTTGTGAAGGAAATTTTGCAGGAAATCTGGCAAAATCTTTTGAGTTTCGAGCTAGTTTGAGAGAATCCTGGTTCTATGTGAATTGTTTACAGGTTTCAAGGCTGTTTCTGTGACTCCTTCAGTTGTCTGTAAAGCGTAGCTGACTTTCTGGAGGCTTTCTTCAATGGAGTGGTAAATTGTCACCTGCTCCCTGTACCTCAGTCAGGGAGGCCAGGTACTGGCCAAGCAGAACTTCCACGACTGATGTGAGCCTTTAGTATGTAACCTCAACAAGATAGCTTCAAGGAGCACTGGGGCTCCTCCAGAAAGAAACATTTCACTACATTCAATGTTGGATATGTTCCTGCAGACAATGAAAAGAACTAGAAGTCAAAGGTTAAAGTGATGATAGCAAACATGCCAGAGAGGTTGTAAGGAAATTCAGTTAAAGGTTAAAGTTATGATAGCAAACATGCCAGAGAGGTTGTAAGGAAATTCAGTTATTACAGAGTGGTAAATAGATGGAAACAAATTAAATGAGTGAGAAGTGTCAACATCATTTTAAGCTTTAAAGCTTTATATGACAAAAGGAATCTGGAAGATAGAACACCATAAGTGTTGCTCACATTGTGTAAATACACTTAGGAATTGGACCAACCTCAAAGTATAGTCCTCCCTAAATGCAAGTCATAAACACATTATTTTGTTTAGCCCAAGATGTAGCCATGACAGAGATGTTTCTTTTGTAAAGTTGTGCGATTGAAATACTTCTGTACTGTATTCAGCGTTTACAAATACCATCATATAACACAATACTGTACTAAAGTGTCTTTTCTTTTCTTCAGTGTTAATCTTCTGTGCAGCAACAGAATTATAGATCAAGTCTATGAAACTAGAAAAACTATGGCACTGTGTGTGGCCCAACAGTTCTTTGGGTGCTTTCTCTCTCGACATGCCTGGGCCGATGCCTGGCTCACCACAGGGATCTCAAACTATCTCATGAGTCTCTATGTTAAAAAACATTTTGGCTTTAATGATTACAAGGATTGGATACATAGTGTAAGTATGTGAATAGTTACCAATATAATTACTGTATATGTAATATTGGTTTAATATAATTTATCTTCAACATAGTATAATCTGCATTAGTGAAAATTCACATTCCAAAATTCTTCCTTGGCTATTTATCAGCAAGTGTCTTGGAATTTTCTTATAGCAAATTGCAGAACACATCTTTCTGCATATTTAGAAATACATAATTTATATAAAGGATTTTCGTTATACTGTATGTACAGTAATTAACAATTGGTTTGCAATACTGTATATATTGTATTTCACTTTATTTTTCACTGAACATTTTGTAGCATAGGCTAATCTTGGTTATTCAGTGGAATTTTTACATAGTAATATAGCTTAATATTTATGAATTAAATAATTTGTGCTGCGCTGTACTAGCAGTGTACCAGAAGTTATTGGTGTAAAAATAGTTGAGTTAATTGAAAAGCCACTACTTTCTGTGCATCCTCTTGGTAAGTCCCCAAAGCTTATGGAACTGGTATTACAAGGCCATCCATTTGTTATCAGGATCCTGAGACTTTCACAGCCAACTGGGGATCACGATCTGACTGTAATATTGCTATACAGATCATTTTTCAGGCATATATCTTTTGGATATAAATGGAAGCCTAATAGTATTTTAATAAATTTTTTGTGCAGCCTTTGATATTTGTAAAAAAAAATATATCTTCATATTCTATGGATTTTTCTAGTGGGCACTCTAATGGCTCCCTAGAGCTTGATAGCTCTACATATACAATGTCATACCAGATCCTTGCAAGTTATAAATTGCCTACTGCTGACCACAGTTAGAGCCTGGCCCACTCAATAGAGGCACAGGGAGCTGGGGATACTAGATTGACCCAAACCATGAAGAAATACCACCAGAAAGTTAGAGCCTCCAAAACACACCAAATACACAACTGCAGGAAAGATATGAACTCAGATAACAAGGAAGGTGGAGTTTTAGTCAATACCACCAGTTTAGTCAATTTAGTCCACTCTCCTTTTCCCTTTACTTTCCAACCACCAAGTGGCAACACCAGAAGCTTGGTCTAAATCCTGTAATGGCATATTAGTCATATAAGGGTGCTACCAATGCATGTGCTCATCGTGTCACCATCAACTTATTGGTCCCAAGTTTTTTTTTTAAAGTAGGTGTTGGCTAGCCGTTGAACCCTGTCATGCGGATGGCTTCTGCTTGTTCCAGTTTTTGTCTTTATGCGAGTGTTTACAAGCCTTACTGTTGTGTGGACCTTGAGTCACTCGTTTGCCTCAAGCTACATGTATTTAGGGTTGCCTTTTCTAATTGTTTGCTGGCATTGCCCTCTTCCCAGGTAGTTACTTTCCTGGAGTGTTCAGGTGTCTTTTCCTTCAAGACTGTATCCTCTCAGATGGTCTACCTTTGAGTAGTGCATATGTCTGACTCTTCTGTGAGACTCTGAGGTTGGAGCAGACAGGGTTATTCTTGTTTGATAGTGCACAGGGTTTATGTGCACTAAATTTCCTGCCTGCCACTTATGCCTCCCCTCAGTTGTGTTTTTTCCTAAGCTGGGTTCAGTGTTTGCTTGGCAAGCAACTCCTGGACCTGATGTACCTGGTTCATTCTTTTCCCTGCCAAAACTGGAAAGCCTCTGTGGCTCTTTGGTTTGGCTGTGACCTGTCCGCCAAGCCTGCTCTTGCTGTGTTTGAGTTTCAGAGATGTACCTCAGGTTTTACCTCATGCCCATGGTTGTTCTTTCTGTCTATGCCATCCAGTTGCTGAATTTGTTTATATTCCTGGGCCTCTGATGCTCTGCCATATGTCATCTCTGGTATTTTGTTTGGCTGTCAAGCAGCTGCTCCTTTGTGGATGCAGTGTTTGTGGTGCTCAACTGGCTTGAATGCCTTGAAGTTGGAGCTCATTTGTTGTTTGAGAGGGTGGGGTTCAGTTTTGATTTGGGGGTGATGAGGCCCTCTCCTGGGGTTGTCCCTTCCTTGCTGGTGGTAGTGGCAATTGAGCTGGCAAATCCTGTTAAGGTCATACAGTTAGTTGCATACCATTCTGAGAGGTCAGGAATGGATTCTCCTTAAGAGAGGGGGGGTGGATGATGAGGACACCTCTCTGTCCTCTCCTGCATCTGATGTGGATTCTGTTTTTTCCCAGAGGTTTCTTTTCCTATGTTGGGGCCTTGGGGTTGATATGGGGGGGAGGGGGGGCAGAGGAGGGTATTCTTTCAAAGTTGCCTTTCTCTCATGTGCTTCAGATACTTGCTGGTTTCTCAGTTTTGCTAATTTTGTGTAGGCTTCCAACATCTCATCTGTCCCCAGCAGCTGGGTGGGTGAACTTACTTCGGTTTTCTTTGAGGGTTCTTGACCTTGCTTTATTGGTAGATCTGGTCTACCTTGGTTTGGGTTTATCTCACCCTCTTAGTGCAGTCGGGGTCCCACACTCTTGCTGGCTTGTGGACTTACTTACCCCCTCATTCTTGGGGGTCTTGGCACAGTATTTGTTGTTCCTAATCATTCGTGTGGCTTGTGGTGTGGCTGGTAAGGTGTTCTATGGTGGCTCATTCTTTGTGGCATTCGTCTCTTTCCTGTTTGCCCCCATCCCTGCCTAGGGATGGGACTGTTTGGTCAGTCTTTTTTATATTTGCCATTGCTTCTATCCCTTGTTTGTGGAGCTTCTCTGGGCTTATCTCTGGCTTCAGCCATGCTTTACATTTTGTCTGTCTTGAAGTTGTTGTTTGCTCAGCTTCAAGTCTGGTTGCTTTGTCCTTGGTCCTGGGGAATTGCATCCATTTTTCTCTCAGGTTGGGGCTGCAGTAGCTATGCTCTGAGATATTGGCCACCTCATTGGGAGGTAGTGGTAGTTTTCTCTTTGACCTTAGCCCATGTTTTGTATTTGGCTTGGTTCCTCTCCCTGGTGTTAGTCTTTCCTTTTCTTCCTGCCTCTGTTTTCTGAGGTGGTTACTTTGTCATTTCCCTTGTAGGGTTCTTCCCCCTGCTCTACTGGCGCTGTCTTCAGGGATTTGGGCCTGAGTTGAGGTAGTGCTAGTTCTCAGACAGTGACGCTACCTTGGACTTCCTCGCTTTCCTATCTGGGATGGTCTTGTTCATCACAGGCAGGGACGGCGGGTTGAGATCTTTGCGCTGGCCCTTCGTGGTTTGCTCATGTCAGCACGATTGGCAATGGTCGCCCTTTTTTCTGGACTTGCTTAGCTTGGGCATTTTAAGTGTTATCCTGTGGTGTTGAATACTTAGTGGTACCATGGGTCCACTGGTCATTGCAGTGTGCTTGTGGCTGGGTTGGTTGGTTTGTGAGTTTTCCCTTTTGGTGCACGTTCCATTGGTTCTGATTCCATTGTTGGGTTTTCAGTTCTTCAGTTACCTGCTTGACCTTCCGGGTGATGCCATTTAGTTAGTTTGTTTCATCTTCCTGGTGGGTTTCTTTGGACTTTCTTGGTCTTCCTGGTTTTGGGGGCTTAGCTGAACTTTGAATGGGCAATTTTTTCTTTTGTATTTTTCTTTTTTGGTAGGCTTTTTGTAAGTAGTGGTATCAATGCCCTAACTACTGTATTCCATGTTGTCAGGGTTTATCATATTTTCCTTGCAGTTGTGTGTTTTGGAGCACTCTTTCTGGTGATATTTCTTTCCCCCAGTTCCCTGTGCCTCCATTGAGTTGACCAGTTTTTGGCTCTGGTCTGGACCTTTTATAACCCACAAGGGCCTGGTGTGACATGATTCAAGTAGAGCTAGCTCCAGGGAGGCAGTAGTGGGGTGGGAGGGGTTATCTTGAGGTTATCTTGAGATTGGGAGCCGGTGGTTGGGGTCTGGTTGAATGCATTGAAGTTGGAGCCCATTTGTTATTTGAGAGGGTGTGTGTTCATGTTTTGACCCCACCTGGCTTCAGGTGGGGTCTGTAAGAGAGTGTTATATTACACTGAATGCTTAATTTTTTTTAAGGAAATTAGCATATCCATTTTTATGATTATTCCAGGAATTGCAAGAGATCATCGAATACGAAGAAAGGTTTGGGGGTATAGTACTGGATCCAAGTTCTTCGCCAAATGAACCTCAGAATGGACCAAATATGCCAATGACCTCAAACAACAGCTCTAACAAAGATACATTCTATTTCTCTGTTAAGAATCCACATGCATCGTCTCCTCACTATATTAGTGTTTATTATAAAAAAGCACATCTGATTATTCGAATGTTAGAGTTTCGTATTGGTCAAGAACTAATGATGCAGGTAAAGTACACCTTGTAGTTTATTACTAGTAATGACTCATGAGTTCAGAAAATGAATATAAATAAATATTACTAAAGAAATACTGTATTTTACGTATAGTAAAATAAGTAATATTTAGTAATATTTAATTTTAGTAATAAGGAGTGTGTGTGTAATACACACACACTCCTAGAGATATTTAGTAATAATATAATGTAATATTTAATGTAAGTAATACATTATTTAATAATATTAGTAATATTTAATGTGAGGAAGCTATATAAATACTGTTACACACATTTTGATAACACAGAAAGCATTTCTGAGATGTACTTCTTGGTTGGTGTCTAAAGCAAGATTCTTCTGTTAACATGGGCAGGACAGTGTACAGTCAGGACAGGTCAAAATTCTGCACCAGTACAACAGACCTGATGTAGAGACAATGTAGAACAATTAATCCAGCCTGGAATGAACTCTAGAATGCTCATTCAACTACTGTACACTCAAAGCCCTTCCAAGCTTCCTTTAGTTTGTCACTGGTATGGACAGGACATTATAAATACACTGGGCTTCTGGTGATTATCTCGACTCGGTTAACAAGTATTCATCCAAGTCATCTTTTTCTCCTTTATGGTGTTAGAAGCATGTAGGGATCAAATCAGTCAACTACAAAGTGTACTGCCCCTCGAAAACAAAGAGTGGCATCAAAACACACAACCTCTTTCAGAGTTATGTTTGGCAACATCGAATTGCCAAACAGAACTGAACTACAGTACTAATAGACTTTGCCTGACCCACACCAGGTTTAGGCCGTGTCCACTAAAGGCCCGAGTAGGTGATCACCTTGTACACTTTCCTGGTGCAGATGTAAATAGATTTATCCAGGTCCTGACCAAGACCTCTGTATTTACTCAGATAAGCGAACTGACCATCTTATGGATTTGTCCAAGCACTTTAGAAAACCTCACAGGTTTATGTCAGTTAATTGATGTGTCTTTGTTACTAATTTTCTTCAGCCCTTCAGGTGCATTTCTGTGTACTGTTGGATATTACAGAATTATAAAATCCTGTAACTACACCATGAGAATTTTTATACTTTTTCCATTCTTATCATATCACTTCATCTATCGCTTCTATCAACTCGTCTAGTCTCTTGGCGATTTCATGAGATTACTCTTCAGGGTATATATGAAACTTATTTTGTCTTTATTTCTTTAGGTTTTNTTTTAGCAAGATTTTAGCTGGAGATTCGGTATGAAATTATAGCACAAAGTTGGTTTTAAGGAAGTTGATGAGGATGACATACAGGAAGTCTTTAACTCACACACCAGAGCCATAACCAATGAAGAGGTTAAATGAATGAAATATGAGTGGAAGAAGAGAACAAGGGTGAAGAGGAGGACACTTAACCTGAGCCAACATGAGTTTTAACAAGATTTTTATCATGAGTATTCCAGGCACTTGGCAAACTTCCTGATAACAATCCTGGCTGAAACACTGAAGGTGCAGTACAGGAGGACAGAAACCTCAGGAAAAAGGATGAATCAGTCGTTTAATAGAACATGGAAATAAACCCGAGGGGGAAGGAGCCGAATGATCCAACTCATTCTTGGCAGGGGGGGTACGAAAAAATTATCCCCTGCGGCATCAGATCCTCTGCAGAGGGAACCAAGAATTCCAAGCCAACCAAGAATTGCTGCATTAGGGATAATGAAGGGCATACTGACTTTGGTTAAGGTTTGCTGAGCCCCTAGAAAAGTAAAATCTGGGCTAAGAGAGCAACCAAGTCATTTAACATCAGAAAGAAATCTAAACAATATAATAAAACATACCCGGAAATCTAATGAAGTGACATTAATGTTGATAATTTCTTGGTCTGTATAATGCCTTATAAAAGATAACAGCTGTGACACAGATATTCAGAGGCATTGTATCGTCCCACTCCCATTCCATTATGGAACAGTAATAATGTTGGAGTTCCCATCACACCATAGCGAGCATTTACACTGAAAAGATTAAGTATCAAAATCAAATGACAGAATAAGAACAGCATGCTCAAAGACACAATAATGAGAATAGTGATATGTTAATCAATTTAATGGGCAGTAGAGTATATACTATCTATCATTTTATTTGAATACAACTCATACACTATTAATGTTTAACTTAGGTATCTGTAACTGAGCACCACTTCCAACTATCTAGCATGTTGAAACATGTAATCCTATAGATATTCTTAAATGTTAAGACTCTTCAGTAAACCAACAATAATTAAAGCACACAAGTGTAGCCATGATTCATTCTTTCTCAAAATTAAATTGCATGTCTTCTGGATCCCAAGATGTACTAGCTCACATCTTAAGTAAATATGATGACTGCACCTATAATAATTAAGTCCTCATTACTAGTAGTATTAATTACATGACATATTCTATGAATCATGGTGAGATGTCATAGGGTGGGATTCGTTGGAATTAGTCCTCATGCAGTGCTCTAAGCATATTTTTTCACTTAATCTCTAGACATCCTCTGTGATCTTGTCTGTCATTTGCAGATCTGGTGGGACATTGCATGCAGAGGTGGTTGGGAAAGAGAATATTGAACAGGTGATTTGGAAAGGCCCTTTTTTTATTTAATAATATGACTCATTGGTGTTTTAGGTATCTAGCCTTCTTGTCCAGTGTGTAAGAAGTAGAGGGAAACTAATAGGCTGCAGAGGATCAGAGAATCCCATAATAATTCATGAATTAATTATAAAACATATAAAGCTACAGTATGTACTCTTAAAGGTATCAACTTTGAAAATAAACTAAAATTGAATACAATCAACAAAACAACTGTAATTTAATACATAAATTAATGAAAGCTAAACAAATAATCTAACAGAACAGATTTTTAATATAATAGAGAGGAGCTTAATAATAATTGTTGAATGTATAAAGAGCTTACCTATGATGTTCAATGCTATCCAGACCATAGACAGGAATATTTGGCAGTGAACGTGCAAGGGCATTTACATATGCCGACCCCATGACAGAAAAAGGACAGTAGGACTGAAAAAGTAGATAAGGTAACATGGGCCAGCAGATGCTCTGCTTGTTACATTAAGATCAACTGCTAGTATCTTCATTAGTGTAGTTGCATTGATAATCTGAAAGTACAGAAAAGCTCTGTGACAATTTTCAATTGCTAAAACCTTATTTTACCTGTATCGTTTTTAATCTGTACATGAAAGAGCATTGTTATCAAACATGGGCAGGGCAGGGCAGGCTTTAAGCCAAATGGGCTCTGGCTAAGTTTGGGCCCCCCCTTTCCCCCTCATTCAAGGGGGACCCAAACTAGGGCAATCTACTCTAATATTGTCAAGTAAAATTGCCTTCGAACAGAGACAAAAGGTGTAAAGGCTTATCATAAACCAATGCAGACTGCAAGCTAATGTTTATATCTGCTGAATTCTTTATGACAGAATACAGATACGAGTTAAACATTGAATACAGCATGCTTTGTTTTTTAATCAGTTCAGTGATGATTGGCACTTTTAATGTGACTGAGATCAAAAGAAAGGCATTTTTCCAAGTTGAAAATGATCAAAACTTACTTGAAATCATCAATCTAGGTAGAATGTTTGAATAGTTTGGCAATTATGTCTAATGAATGTGAAATTAGCAGGAGTTTAATCTTAAGACTAAATCCTAAAAGACTTTGCAGAGAAAGAAGCACGAAAAACTTTTTATATAAATAAAATTTTAGAAATTAGAAATACAAAAATATAATTGTTTCCAGCAATGCTGTCATTTACATTTTAATTTTGTTAAAATTTAAACATTATATTCATATTTAAAACATTAAAAATGTGTAAATAATAGCATGATACTTTATTTCTAGAAAAGACAATACATGTAACTGCAGTATAATCATATACTCTAAATCTATTACCTCAACATCAGTAATAGGGTCAGTCATTAAGCTCTAAGCAAACAGCCTTTTTGCTGCCTCCACTATTACTGTTACTGCCTCCACTGCTACTGTCACTGCTTCCATTACTACTGTTACTGCTACTACTGATGTTATCATCAAGAGTCGGTTCTTGTTTATCTGCTGATCCTGAAGACACAAGTACTTCCCTTTCAACCTTAAAAACAAACAAAAAAACAAAAAATACCCTCTCTAGATATCAAACAAGAATTTAAGTAACATACCTGTTAGTTCTCCTGGATCATTCTCTTCTCTATATACAGTACATAAGAAACATTTTTTAACAAAATAATGTATAGAAAACAGTTTTGCTAGTTGGTAGAAGAATATGGTGCAAAATAATCTACTGCAGTAAGTGTGTACAATGTTATGCAAGAGCTCGGTAATACAGTCAAGTTCATTCTCGACTCAATTGGGTTTGTATCCTGGGTGGGACAGAAATGATTGTGCACATTTCCTATCACCTAATGCTCTGTTCACCTAGCAGTAAATAGGTAACCAGAAGTTAGACTGCTGTTGTGGGGTTGCATTCTGGCATGGGTTAGTAGTTCAACATTGGGCTGTACCTCGATATAAGTCTAACACTGGCTGCCTGTCTCCCAACAAAATTATTATTAATGAATAAGTCTAAGGTTATAACAACCAATTTCAACTAAACTCGCATGACTTAAGTCTGTGCCCTCAGACAGGGAAATGAGGGCACAGAGCCAGAAACCAACTCTGCAATGAACTAGGAGCAAGGAATATGTCAAGAGCCAACAAACCCCAGCAGGAAACAGCAGACTAGCTGCAGGATCTGTTGCAATGACCTAAAAGGTCACTAATAAAGCAAACTCCCAAGGAGCTATAAATGAAGCTCAATGAAAACACATTACCCCTATTCCTACCAGAATCCCCCCCCCCCAAATGCCCCTCTTGGTGGGGAGGAGAATGGGAAGGGAGCAAGTGCAGAAGCAGTGACATTCCAGGAGGTATTGGGAACAAAAAGGTAATCTTTACAAATCAAATTGTGGTAGCCAAAAAGGCCTGAGTAGGGGAAGTAGAAAAACTGCAGACCCAGCAAAAAATTTATGTCACCATGCTTCATCCAACAGCAAGGAGGAGAAGTAGGGGGAAAGAAGAAACAAGTCACCTGAAAAATGGTATGAATAGGCAGTCTAGAGGGAGCAAGCCCAAAAATGGATCACCAAAATGGGCCCAATAGAGGATAAGCAACCACAGAGCAATGACCTCTATGATGCAATGCCAAAAGAACTGCCCTCCCATGAACATATATGCCAAGAGGGCAGAGCCCCTCCCACCAGTGCTAACAGGCACCACACTCCAAAGGCTGGAAAAAACACAGGCCCTAAAAACTGCAAAGATACTCTAAACAAAGGGCACAGAAAACACCGTCCCTAGAAAAGGAAATGGATAGAAAGTCATATATCATATGTACTTTTACTTTGTGTCATTACCATCATTAGAAAATAAGATAATATTATGCCTAACACACCTAGCATGGTATGCCTTATGCCTAGAGTGGGGTTGGCAGTGCGAGTCTTCTACAGCCCAAGTGAATGAAATGTTTATTTCCACGGAAGTGTGGATGACAGTTTCTTATTATTATCACTACTGAACCTACCTCAATATCTTCCTCCATATTTGTCTGTGATACAGAATAATCAGGTGACTGCTCATCCTCATCATCAGTCAGACCTTCTGGCTGAAAACAAAAACACACACAAATTATAATGCACCACTTTGTTACAGATGTTATTCACCTAATCTATATATTTAATGAGTAACTATACAGACTGATCATGTGCGCATGTTTCCATATTTTGTTATTCTTATTTAAACTAAAAAGTAAATGAGAAATATTGGAAAATCCATAAACATCTGAACAATCAGTGCCACCATGTATATTTTTATCAATACACACTGTATTTGTTTGCACCTATACTCTAGAACATCTATTTGCGAAGATATTTACATATAGTTATAACCTATAAAAAGTAACTTAGAAAACAAACAAAAATAATACAGTAAACATTTTTGGCATCACTGAGCAGTGTTGAGAAGCTCATGATGTTTACAGTCAGGCTCCTTTAATAAGAGGGCATGAAAACCCTGGGAATAAGATCACTTTTTTTCAGACAATTTACAAAGGAAAATTCTACATATTGAAAAAGATCATATAGCGCCAGGAAAGAGCCAGGTTAAAGGTAAACAAAAACAAAATTATAACAAACCTTAAGTTTCAGGAGAATTTCTCTGAGGGAACATTTTCAAGTTCAGGATCCAATTCCACTTGATCTGTTTCTCTTCCAGTACTGTCAGCTATCAAAGTTTTTTCTCTGCTTACTCCTGCACGAGTCTCACCCTCACTGTTTTCATTTTGTGCTTTGTAACAATTATTAATATTTTCTTCTACAAATTCACATTTCACTTCATCTTGCTCAATAGAATCTTGATCACCTGGTGCTATGGTTGTGATGGGAGAAGCCTGCTGTTGGCATTGGTCGGTGCTTACTTCCGCTGTCTTCTCACAATATTCTTGTGACGCAGCATCTCCTTCAGTTGTAGAGGGTTGTTTGTCATCTTGTTCCAGTAATGATAGTTCACTTTGGTCATATTCATCTAATAAGGGGGAGTCAATCACAGTGTCTGACTTTTCATTATGAAGTGAAATATCATTTCCATTTTCTAATGTTGATGTATATTTACTATCCTCTGATGGTGAAGTATCTTTACTGCTTAAAGCACAATTAGATGTCTCATAGCAATTAACAGAGCCATCTATATTGATATCTTGCAATTCATTCAAGTCTTCCCCAAAGCTCGATCTTGCTGTTAACACCAACACAGTAATAATAATGAATTCTGGAAATATAAAGAAAACAATTTCAATACAACATTATATAAAATAAAATAATATTATAAATGCTCAAACAGATTGTAAAAATACCATTTTAAGAATGATGCAGACCAGATCCCCAAGAGAGGGATAAAGACCAGATAACCAGCACACACCCCTAACATAGTACACACTGCATATAAGTTCCCCCCATATCATTTATCAATTCTGAAGATTAACACTGAGATTCTGCTATATTTAGCTTTAAGGTAATATAGTTGGGATTGGTTTCTTAGATTAGGCAATTTTTTTATATAAATGTGTGCTGGCTGCCACAGACAAGAACTGCTAAAGAGTGTGTGTAATTACCCAAATGTAGTGTGGCCTATTTCCTCCTACTCCACATTCCATGACGTGGCCTTTACTTACATTAAATTCAGAAAGCTAAGGCTGATCCATACACTCATTTGAAGGACCAAATTAAATTCTTTCCAGTTAACTCAAGAACTCATTAAACAGTGAACTGGTACATACATTGTATGTGGTACCTAATAGCCAGATTTGGCTAATAAACCAAATTTCCTTCAAGATTTTACTTTTATACAAATATTATCCAATGTGTTTATAGATATTTTTATATTACTATACTGTACTGTATATGATACAGATTTTTGTAATTAGCCAAAATAAACTTATAAACCTGATAAAAAAAAATATATTAAGTAACTCATTCTAAAATTCAACCTAATGTAGAAAACATTATGCCTATATAAATTTACAATTACTGAATGCTATAAATAAAATCTGATCTTTTAATTAAATCTCATAACAGTTTTGAAGCAATTCTGTAAGACAGGTTCTAAGGTAATGTATTGCCCTGTGGACTACATCAATTTATTTAACCCTCAACATGTGGTCATTGTCATTTGTTGATCTCCTAGAGTGCTGTTATCTTTAAATGTGAATTTTTTCTGCCAGTGTTTAAATCCCTTCCAGCACAACATTCTCCGGCAGAATTGCAGCAAAGGAGTAGGTTGCAAGACACTTTTTTGAGCTGTTCCAGAAACAGATTTACATGCACTTAAGAGATTCTGGGTTTGATTCCTGGGCAGAACAGAATGGTTGGACACATTTCCTTTCACTTATTGCTTCTGTTCACCTAGAAGTAAATAGGGACCCAGGAGTTGGGCAACTGCTTTGGAGGTTGCATCCTAGGAAGGGACAGTAGTTCGACATTAGGGGGTACCTCGATATAAGCCTAAAGTATATATATACGCAGGCTTCCTGTCTCCTACAAACGGAATTAGAAATTACACTGCAGAATTATATACAGTGCTCAATCACTATTTTTATCAATTATGTGTACATAAATTGAGTTATTCATCACAAACACTATTCGTGTTTGTGTTGAATAACTATTTGAAAATTCAAACTACAGTATTTGAAAATTGTGTAAACTTGTAAGTGAAGCAATAAACATAAAAATATCCAAGGTGAACATGCGAGTCCTCTCCCTTTACCTCTATGTCAGCAACACACACAAGAAAAATGTATAATCTTATGAAAACTATACAGTATATAGTTAGTACAGACAGGTACTGGGAATACCTGACTCTTAGTAACCCACTTTATTATGTCAGCATGTAATAAAAATTATATTTATGTTTTATAATACTGTACTGCACATTATACAATACAGAAGGATGATTAAATTATGATGCTTAAGTGCATAATGAACAAAAATTAAATAATAACTTACTCTTCTGTAATGACTGCCTCTGCATTTCAACCTGTGCAACAAAAACAAAGTTTTCAGTAAAATGTAAAGACAGTAGAGTATACTGCATATTAATCCTGGATACCAATCACAAATATTGTACAGTATTGTTAAGCTTTATAAATATCACCTTAATAAATCTAACACCAATTTATCATATGTTAATTAAATCTGAATTTGCTGATAATATTATTTGCCTTGAACCTTTTACCTATATGTCTATATACGTACATATACATGAACACGTTGTACTAAATGGGGTGAGAATAGCTTGAGCTACCTCATCCCTTTGTGTGTGTATATTACCTCAATAAACTAATTTCAATTTCAAATTCTTACCCATAGCTAACCAGTTACATTTAAATGTTTCAAACGCCCCCCCCCCTAGAAGTTTGGAAACTGGTTGTGTCCATCTCTTGTGTCTTCATTCTCTTAATCAAATACCAATAATACTGTACATCCTTCAGAAAGATCATGTTTGGTAGAAATGCAAAATATGCACATTTGTTTTCCATCCACTGATTTTTAATTAGGCCTATTCACATCATATTGTACAGGGCATTATCAAGCAATAATAAAGTCTGTATATTATATTAGCTTTAATTTGTTTAACCGATTCACATAACTGGCTTCCCATCCCTGGGAATTGGAAATCAAACACAATAATAATAATAATAATAATAATAATAATGTAGCGAGTAATCCTTATACTCACTCCATTATCTCATTATCTTAATGGCGTAACTAATTAGCACTAACTACACAAGCTATAATCCTATCCCTAATTACAGGTAACAGTTCTCACATCCTCCTATTACCCCTAGTAGAGAAAGGTGAGGGGTAGTCACCAAATATAAGGAAGCGATACGAGAATAGACAAGGACCATCTGGTCACCATTTGGTCCGGGAGACATCTCCTGTCACGCAGGGTGCAGTCGCGCCTCCACAGATCTCCAGTATCAGCTCTTGATACTGGTAATGGCTCAAAAGGGCCACCACTTACGGGCTATTCATGCCCGTGCCACCTCTTTGGTGGCTTAAATCTTCATCAATCGATACGAGAATAGACAACAGTACAATTTCCAGTCAAGAATGTAGCACTCGGCGTAGGCAGTTCTAATTGTTTCCAAGGTGCTACAGCTTTGACACAGAACAAACAGCAGACTAGGACTGCATCGAGCTACAACGCTCTCCCACATAGAGCTCCGCGACTCCGGCCACACTCAGCTCTCTGCTCTGCTCCAAGCTCCGTCTCAACGTCTACGACACTGCTGTATTCAGGACTACTAAATAAATATGAAACTCGCTAAACACTGTGTATCTAATATACCCAACAACATAACATAATCGTACATTACAATAATAATAATAATAAAACTCGGGTGACAAGCAGCCATTGGATACCTATTGACTGCTAGGTGAACAGGGGTAATAGGTTATAGGAAATATGCCCAAGCATTTCTGTTCTCCCCAGGATTCGAACCCCAGAATTCCCGATTATGAGTCGAGAACGAACCAGACTGTCCATGAGCCCATTAATATACCTCGGTAACCATTCCACCAGCGCTCACAGTCAAAGTTTGTATAGGGTTTATAATAGTAAGAATCAAACTAGTGAAATTCCCTGCATTTTCACCTTATTTCTGGAACAAGTTCTCAGGAGAGGCCCCGCGATATCCATCCCTGTGGCCTTGGGTCGACACCTGTACCAGCCTCTACTCCCCTGTCTTCATGTTAATACAGTATTGACGACACTACACGTAGTGATACATTACTGCATAACACCTTGCAAGAGTTGCTGTAGAGATTACTATACTAGAGAGGTCTCGCCGCCCACACAGCCCACCACAGCTTGGTAAACAAACACTAACTCCCTCTCCCCCCACAACCCAAAGATAATCGAATAAGAATGCGAACGTCATAATAGAGTTCTTAAGAACAAATCCTTACGAACAAATCAATACGAACCTAAGAATTTGTTCTTACGAACAAATCAATAGAGTTCTTACATTCTTGTACAGCACGCAAAGCGTTTCGGGCAGTTCCTTAATCTTAATTTTCCCCGGAATACGACCCGCTAAAATCGTTTAACAACCAGGTACCCATTTACTGCTGGGTGAACAGAGGCTACAATTAGGATTGGCGCCCAGTTAATCCTCCCTGGCCAGGATACGAACCCAGGCCACAGCGGTCGCGAAGCGCCGGGCGAGTGCTTTACCATTGCACCACGGGGGACCACAAAATTATAACGCAAAAAGGTACAGTAATACAACAAGATTAGTAGGCGGGGCATAAAGGGCTAGGGCCTCACTTTCCCATATTCATTGATAGGTAAGTAATAAGAGGTAAATATGCTCTGACAACGTAAAGCTAATGAGGAATGTAAAAAAAACAAAGAGGACTGCAGAAGGTTGCAGGATGACCTTGATACACTATAGGAGTGGACCTACCTTGAGGTGCTTCCGGGGCTTAGCGTTCCCGCGGCCCGGTCGTCGACCAGGCCTCCTGGGGGCAAACAAATTATTACTAGAATTCAATCCCAAGAGGTGTAAAATAATGAAGATGAGAACATAAGAACAAAGGTAACTGCAGAAGGCCTATTGGCCCACACCAGGCAGCTCCAATTTATAACTTCCCAATCCCACTCATATACGTGTCCAACCGACGCTTGAAACAATCGAGGGACCCCACCTCCACCACGTTATGCGGTA
This sequence comes from Procambarus virginalis, assembly GCA_020271785.1. Classification (NCBI taxonomy): domain Eukaryota; kingdom Metazoa; phylum Arthropoda; class Malacostraca; order Decapoda; family Cambaridae; genus Procambarus; species Procambarus virginalis. The sequence continues at coordinate 43,576,531 of WNGS01092210.1, read as the reverse complement.
ATTGGTTCCACAAGTTAACAACCCTGTTACCGAACCAGTATTTACTCGAATCTTTCCTAAATCTAAACTTATCCAATTTGTACCCATTGTTTCGTGTTCTGTCTTGTATTGATACTTTTAATACCCTATTAAAATCCCCTTTGTTATGTCCATTAATCCACTTGTAAACTTCTATCATGTCACCCCTAACTCTTCACCTTTCCAATGAATGCAATTTAAGCTTTGTTAATCTTTCTTCATATGAAAGATTTCTAATTTGGGGAATTAACGTTGTCAATTAAGGGTTTTGAAATGGTCAAAAGATTGGCAGATGCAGTTTAATGCTATAAATGTAAAGTTCTGAGGCTAGGTAATGATGATAGTTACAAGATACGAGCTAGATGGTGTTGAGATTGTGAAGTCGGATTGCAAAAGGGATCTGGGAGTTATGATTAGTAAGAATTTAAAACCGAAGGATCAATGCATGAATGTTCGAAATAAGGCAAATAGGACACTGGGATTTATTAATCGAAGCGTTAATAACAAGACACCTGGTGTTGTTCTTCAGCTATACCTTGCTCTGGTTAGGCCCCATTTAGATCATGCAGTATAATTTTGGTCGCCGTACTATAGAATGGATATAAATTCACTTGAACGTGTCCAGCGTATGATGACTAAGTTAATTCCCCAAATTAGAAATCTTTCATATGAAGAAAGATTAACAAATCTTAAATTGCATTCACTGGAAAGGCGAAGAGTTAAGGGTGACATGATAAAGTTTTACAAGTGGATGAATGGACATAACAAAGGGGATATTAAAAGTATCAACACAAGATAGAACACGAAACAATGGGTATTTCCATTGAAATACCCATTGTTTCGATGCCAGCCGTGGTGGCATCTGCTCTGCTGGAGGGCACCGGATGACCTTTGCGTTTTAGCTGCATGGGGGCCGAGTTTTTGATTTTGCTACCCGGTGTTCTCTGTGTGGGTCGGAGCCGGTGCTTGTCACCCTGAGGGGGACTCTTGGGGCTCTCCAATCATCTGCCTGTCTGCGTTTTTTGACGAGAGGCATCTTGGTGTCTGGTGATATGCGTCATTCGTTTTGCCATTAGGATTTGCGATTAACCCTTTACTGGTACGCCGGGGCACATCCGTTCTCCCGATCGTCGTCGCCCCTTATTTCACATCAATAAAATCCCGAAACGCTTTACGTAATAGTGTTGTTGTTGTTGTTGTTATAGATTCAGCTACTCGGAACAAGTTCCAAGTAGCACTGGCTATGGTGAGCCTGTAACTTACCTGGCACAGGAGCGGGGCAAGAAGCACGGGCTATGGTTAGCCTCGTGGACGGGAGATGTCTCCACGCAACGTAATAGTGGCTTTAGGCATTGTATGTACTAGCTCTATCTATGAATCCATCAATGTTTTGCATCTCACCTTGTATGTATGTACTTTACCTGAATAAATATTTGATTTGATTTGACAACCGAGTACTATTTGCGACACAGGAAACGTGCCCAAGAATTTCGGTGTATGTAATTAAGTTATTATAGTTGACATATGTTGTTTACATAAATTATGAGGTTATAATTAAATAGATTATCTAAATCGACAAATTCACCATCACACATAAATATTATGTATCGAACTCGTCCAGCACAAACTGCCAATCATAGAAAATGTACCGTTTTACCCCGTTACGACGGACGGCCTGACGCCACAATAACACTACCCTGAGAAGGATACAGATGTAAATGGACGCTTCATCGGACAGTCCCGGTATTTGAAGTATTCACCTAGTTGTGTTTGCGGGGGTTGAGCTCTGGCTCTTTGGTCATGAAAGTGACCAAGTGAAGTGGCTGTTCATGCAAAGTGCACGTATCGCGAAGGAGAAAAGAAGTGGCTGTAAGGGACCTCGCTCCCTTTCAAACGTCTTCCAGGTCCGATTTGAGGCTTGCTCAAAGTTTGTTATCGCCCCGTAATTATCAATAACAACTCGTAAGAGGGACAATTTAAGCAAGGTCTCGAAAGTATAGTTTTTTCGCTGATTTTTTTTTAATTACTGAGGTTGGAATTAGCAGTGGTCTGTGTACCATCCAGTTAGCAATTATGAATGACTGTTACTATTTTGGTGATCATTTGTTCCATCTTCACAGGTGTTCCGTGATGCACCTGTGGTTCCAACATTTCCTCTACCAAACTGTATCCCATAACAAGGTTTATCCATTCTTGCTATCCCTGTCAGTCCACAAGCCCATTCTCATGCTCTTGGCACAGTTGTAACTACTTATACATTTCATGATGGCTATGTCTAAACCAAGCCCATTACAGCCCTCTTTCTGCCATGAATATTTTGTACTTTATTATTTTTTCTGCAGTATTCTTTTATTCACACATGTTTTCCTGAAAGGTCCTTTAATTGCTGGGTGGAACAGTATGAACAGTTTCTTTACTTCATTCATTTGTGTGCATCTGTCATAATTACAGACCTTTGTGGAAATTAACTGGCATTTTATATACTGTACTGGTAAAAAATTTTAGTGTTAGATTTCAAATTGAATTGATGCTTTAATAAACTTTTTGCAATCACCAATATAAAGAGATTAAATTTACTGTTTCTGCACTTTTTTGGCTTAAGTATAAAAAATGAAAGTGTAACATGTTTTAGAATAGATTACATTATATTTGCATTCAACTTTGTATTATTATACTTATGTATTATTTTCAGATGATATCAGACACTGAAACGTAGCAGAGAGAAACTACAAAAATTTGAAAAATGAAGAAAGACAGAGAAATACAGAAAGCATATAAATTATAAGTATCCCAATTACTTTATTACATTTAAATAGTCCATAAAAAATTATAAATAATTAGCAATTTTCAATATAGAAGTACAATACTGTGTGATTAATTGTTACAGAATGAGGTCTATGCATGTGGTATCCCTTCTTTCAAGTTTCTCTTATTATATACAGTATATTTTTTAAAGTTATTTAAAATATACAAGTATTCCTTATTTACCATTCTGCTGCTATAAGAATCTTCTGATATTTCCATTGCTTCTTTGCTGCTTCAGTATACATTGGTGCCTCCTCATTCTTTTTTGTTTTTATTTTTCATGTTTGTAAATTTTTTAAATTTCTTTACCATCTTAGATGTAGTGATCAACTCATCAATATCACTTCTCTACACTGGTAATTTTTAATTGCATTAGTCATTTCACATGGATTTTATTATTAAATTCTGATATTCATATGTTTACATGGCCTTGACCCATTCTTCATTGTGTGTATTTCTATAGGTGGGCTGCAGATCTCTTTTGTCTCATTTACATTTTAAATAAGAACTGTTAGCTAGCTTCCAACCACATGTATTTTGCCTTCTTACAGTGATACCATAAATATAACCCTTAACAGTAGATTCATTACCTCTGCACTTTCATTCAATACCCACAATGAAACTTTATTTGGTCGTTAACATTTTTATTTCTCTTAACACTATCGCTCACTGGGCAGGTGCGCGGTCAACTTAGGGATCATACACCCGACGTGCGGGCGAGCCTGCGGGCAAGCGCGTGTTGACACCTAAATATGTTTACTGGTTTCAGCTTTCTCACCTTAATTCTCGTGCTACGTCGCTCGTTTTGGTATCATTGTGTTCGCAATTAAATTCCCTACAGGTGTGTATAAATATAATGTCCAAAAGCCTGGCGTGACTCCCAACAGCAAAGCCTAAAGTCTGCAAAAGTTACCTGTGAGCGCACAAAATCAGTAAAATGTGCATACTCGTTCCATTTTTCTCACCTTAATTCTCGTGCTACGTTGTTCGTTTTGGTATCATTGTGTTCGCAATTAAATTCCCTACGGATGTGTATGAATATAATGTACAAAAGTTTGGAGTGCCTCCCCGCAGAAAAGCCTAAAGTTACCTGTGAACGAGCACCAATTTGTACACTGCAACCTAATGTGTATACTCGTTCAGTTTGGTAACATCAATTTTCGTGTTACGTCTTTCATTTTGGTATCAAATTGTTTGCAATAAAAAAGGCGCGTATTTTAAAACTAGTCCCATAATAAGAGAAGTAACTGGAATTTTAACAAATATTTTAATTCTGGAAGCTCATCATCACAAAATTATTTATATCTTTCCAGTGTTCTGACATAAATTTTTGTGTTACATCTTTCATTTTGGTATCAAATTGTTTGCGACGTAAAGACGCACATTTTAAAACTAGTCTCAACATAATAGCACAATAAATAGAATTTTAACAATTATTTTAAAATTTTGACCAAAAACCTATTTATAATCATATAAGTTTTCGGACATCAAGTTTCATGTTACATCTTTCATTTTGGTATCAAATTGTGCGCATTCTAAAGGCGCTTATTTTGATACTATCCCTAGGTCGATTGGATAAAAAATGAATTTTATACAAATATTTTTGTAGTGGACGCAAGTCCGGTCCAAAGTTAGGACTCGGGAGAAAAATAATGGATGCGACTCCGGTCCAGAGTTACAGATAGTGTTAAGAAAATTCCTAACCTCTTCTCTTGTCATAATTATATTATCTAATTTCTAGACAATCGTCTGATGCTTGAATTATCTTTATTTTTTTAATGCTGATAATTTTACTTAAGTCTTTTTGCTGACATAATTTTGACACTATTTTTCTCTACCATTAACTTGTGTACTTTATCTTTTGTCTATAGCCTTTACATATTTGAAGAATATGTGCAGTTAGTTGAGCTTTACATTTTTCTGTAATTCCCTTCTCAAGTAACCTTTCCTCACTTATATCAGTATAATTCTCTCTTATTCCTTCTAATTGTAGAGGTAAGGGGCTATGCTGTACAGTGAGAATTAGAATCTTCCTGAGGAATACAGTGTAGTTTCTAGTATTGCAAAGTTTAGACGCTAGAAATAATATGTGCCCGTTTATAAATTCACTTGATACACAAATATCCAGCCAGGTTATGGAGATGTGCCCTTCTATCGCATTAGTTTCACTTAAGTGTCTAAATGTAAAGAAATACTTACCGATCTCGGTGCTTATAATTTTTTTTCCTCTTGGTTTATTGTTGCAGTAGGAATATGTGTTAAAGATGATAGGTGTTTGAACTGTGCTATATATAATCTGAGACCAATTTTGATATAGAGCTAGATCTTGTATATTGTATTGTATATGTACAATACAGTGTAACCTTGATTTGGGGAGCCTCAATTCTGCAAACCTCCTATTGCTCTGCATACTTTCCAGGCTAGATTTACCCACTTTGCAGAACAAATGTTCAGCAAAGTGGGAGACATGCGAAGTTGCTCGAGATGTAAGGCTAGAGTTCAGAGACCTTGTGTGAAGTTGGTGAGCCTGGTTCATTTACACCATTTTGGGGTCTTGGCCCTACCTTTAAAAATAAGTTTCAAGGGGGCTGGATCCGAGAAATACTGTAATGAGGGTGAAATCTGTTTGCAATCAGGACCTCCTGGAAGTTGTCCATCATATGACAAATTAAAATTTGCCAAGTGAAATTAGCCTGTAGAGCATGGGAAATATTAGGGTATGAATGGCAATTCTCTTAATATGGTTCAATCACATTTTTACATTGTAGATGAATGAAATATTAGAAGAATGAAATAGGCATAGCAGTGTATTTCTCTGTCTTAAAAAAATTTACATCATACAAGTATCTGCTGAAGACATTTGCAGTACAATGAGTCTCTCGCACTAATGATTTGGGTTGTCTCATATAGTTCACTGAATTGAGGTTGCACTGTATTGCCATACAAATTCCTTCACTAATTGATTTAAATAATTTCAGTACGTCACACCAAATCCTGAGTTTGACTGGCATCAACTTTATAAGACAGACTGTTATTGTAAGTATCTGTACAGATATTTATATCAAACCTCATTTATACTAATTTTAGGATTTTCACAGGTAATTGAGACATGAAGTAATGAAATGTGTTCTACTGTATTTCAACTTATTTGAAGTACTGTATTAGATTATAATAATAATTGTTATAGTTGTAGATTATTCTTTGTGGTCCTTAGGTGACGGTTTTCTATCTAGAGCCACCCTCAGATCTTTGTTTATCAGAATTCTTTAAAATTTGTTCACATAATTTGTGCATTGTGTGTGGCCTATTTTCTTCTGTTTTGCATTCCATAACGTAGCATTTATTCGCATTAAATTCCATTTGCAAAGTGTTGCTCGATACTTATTTTGTCCAGGTCTTCTAGTAGGGCATGATAATCATCTAAATCTTAGCATCATCAGCAAACATATCCTTATAATTCTGTATCCTTTCTGGTAGATCATTTATATAAAAAATGAATTGAACTACGTTGTACAACACTAGTGACTTTTCTCCAGTCTAAAACATTGCCTCTGATTACCGCTCTCATTTTCCTCTCGGAAAATTTTTCATCCATGTTAGAAGTCTTCTTGTCACTCCTCCGGTATGTTCCAATTTCCAGAACAACCTCTTATGTCAGACACTCTTGAAAGCCTTTTTAGGTCCAGATAAATATACTCACTGGACCATTTCTTTCCTGTGAGTCTGTCATAGAAACTAAATAGATTTGTTACATAGGATCTCCCTGATCGACTGTGCACCATATTCCAAATCTCCACAGTGAAATTTCAACATATTGGAGTGGAAGTGTGGTAGGAAGTGTAAAATATACTCGATGAGAAAGTGAGGTTCCCTAAGCTCCTGTAATCTTTTCCATTACTCTCCACAGGATGGGTATTGGGTACATAATAAATGACCTAAACTAAATATAAGCACCCCAGCAAATCTTTAACCTTCTACCAACAAATATAAAAAAAAAATCACTGGAACAACAGTAGAAGCTTTAAGGAACGACTTGACTTGTTTCTGTTATTGGATCAACCTGGCTGTGATGGTTATGTGACATTTGGGCTCTGAATACAGACAGCCTCATAGACTAGGCAATCACCAGGATAGGCTGGCCCCAGGCCAGACTATGATAGAACAACTATAAAAAACAGCAGGTACAATGTTTAGTTTCTCAAACTTTCTTGTTTCATTGAAGGTATGGTTCCATAATACATGTATTTCCCCATTCAATGTTAGTTTCACACATGTTGTACATAGTATCCTGAATGATTTCTTTAGATTTTTTACTTCTGTTCATATATTTGCTAATCTTGTCCATAATACTGAAGGTATCATATTTGTGTGTGTGCTTATAGCAATTATTTCTGTGTGATGTCCATACAAATTTCCCTTGTTTTTTTTCCTTTGAGTTTATGGGTATAGATGGGAGGTAATAAATCATTACTGGAAACTATTCTCACAAAATAACTTCTTTTCTCATTTTCCTTAGGGCTTCACTGAACTTACACTCATTCCCTCAAAGGACAGCATTCGATATATTTGGCTGAACTGCAAACAGTGCTGTGTGTACCGTGTTACCCTCAATGATGCTTTGGAGGTACAATTCCAGTATTTTGACCCATTACTGGAAGTATGTCAACAAGACTCCAAACAGTAAGTGGTGCTATGAATGTCACATACAGTGGTAAAATCAATATGAACTGGAAAGAACTAATTTTTTTTTTGTGGGGGTGGGGAGGGTTTCTGCACTGCTATTTTATCAAGAACTTTTATTTTACTAACAATATTGTCAAGATCTTAGGTATGTATTTCATCACTGGGTTTTCTTTTTAGGTTAATATATCAAAATTTCATTACATTCGGCAGTTAATTTTTATGCACGTTATCTCTTTAAAACAACAGGAGAAATCTGGATTATTTAAACAAATGCCAGTCTACTGGAGTGACCTCGGTGGATCCTGAAGTGGGGCGTGGGGAGCTGGTGATCGTTGTTCCTTCAGAAGCACAGCACATGATCCAGGAAGGAAAGCCATTGAGAGTTGGAGTCGAGTTTTCTCTGGAAAAACCTCAATCTGGTTTACACTTTGTGGTTCCTAATACCGAAGGTACATTAGTTGAGGTACGTAAATATTTTACAGTATTAGATATCCTTATATAAGTGTTTTTAATGGTTATGCCTTGTATTTTTGTTCTAAGAAATTTCCAAATTTTCAAAGGAAAGAATACCTCACCAGATTTGCTTCATACTTAAGACTTGTATCTGGGTGTGATGCAGTGCACTGTATGTGTTTGATCATTGTATCTTTTTGGTAATTTACCAAGGAACTGCTGTACCATCATCAAGGTACTATATTCATACTTCCATTTGATATCATAAATGTCAGTACTGAGACCCATCCTGTTTTCTGGTGCAAAACATGTGGGGGCTAGATTGAACTCTGATAACTGGTTACAAGATTACACCCACCAGAAATACTTAATGGTTGGTAATGGTGCATGAAAATGTAGATAGTTATACTTAAAGTATAACTATATATATACAGTGTTATATATATATACAGTGTAATAACAGGAAAAAACATTGTTTTATTGTTCTAAAAAGTATAATATGGTGTGCATTTAGTGACATGATTATATTTTAGCATTCCAATGTTCCGTACGTTTTATTACTATATATAAATTTCTCAAATGACACGCTATTGAATAATAATCGTGCAAAAAGGCAGAAAAATAAATTGGACATCAAAATAAATACAATATGTTAAACTATCATTATGGCAACTTTTGTTCCATGCCTGGCCCAGGGCGACGACCACAAGGAAATTGCTTCATGAATGCTCATTAATCGTGATGTTATTGCGAGATTTCCTGGCTTCACATTGGCCACAGTAAGTCATTCAATTTTGATTTCCCTGTGATCGGGGATTGCTTTTAACAATATTAGTGGAATTTATTTATTTCTCATGCACCAGGGCATTGTTTCTCATAAAGGAGCGTGTAGGCCAAGGATTAAACACACAAATGGACAATGAAAGAATAGTTATACTGTAATTTGGATAGGTTTTTGGATGAATACTGTAATTTGGGTTCAGAAAATATCTGTTAAATGCAGTATTGTAATGATTTGGGAGTAGCATTGAAGATTTATAGAACAAATTACTGGGTAATATAATAGGCATGGAGTGATTGGATGGCTTTCAAGCATCGATTAAGTATACAATGCAATCTTGATTTGCTGAATTATATGGGACAAGCCCCTGATTCATTGGAGTGAGGAGTTCATTGGAACCAAAGATGTCTTTTGGAGACATTTGTGAGATGTCTGATTTTTTCAGACAAGAAAAATGCATTGCTTCAGCTGTTTCTTCTATTGTTGCTCTCATCTATGGTGGTAAGTTGCTCTCATCTATGAAAAATTATTAAAAAGAGATTGAAGCCATATTAAGCGTTACCATTCAAAGCTTAATATTTCACATACTCTATGGTCTAACTTCACTGAGTGAAATTTGAATTTCAACCTATCATATGATGGGTAACTTACCACCAGTGTGTTTAATCTGGTTCAACATCCTAAGCAAACCCACACATCCCTCACTATGGTAAATTCTTGTTTGTCTAATCAGGTGAGTAAATCTGGCCTGTAAAGTGTGTGTTTCAACATGAGATTTGCCAAAACAAGGATTGTTAATTTTAGGATTTGCTGTATTGTATAAATTTGGCTGAGAAAAAATTACTTTAAATTACCTTTAATATATGATGATGGTCTGTTGCATTCTTAATTTACTGTTGTTTTTGCTGTGTATATTGTTATTTATAATTTCCTCATCATTTAAACCTAATTCTTTGTCTCATACAGAAAGCTGCTCATATGTTCACTTACGGACACGAAAACAGTGCTCGTCTGTGGTTTCCATGTATTGACACTTGGAGCGAGGTGTGTACATGGGGGTTAGAATTCACAGTGGATGATTTCATGACTGCTGTTAGTTGTGGAGACCTTGTAGAAGTTGTCTACACTCAGGATATGAGGCGTAAAACATTCCATTACTGCCTTTCGACTCCTACTTGTGCACCAAATATAGCTCTTGTTGTAGGGTAAGTTATAATGAAAAATTATATTAGCCTATGTTGTTTGTACAGTAGATTTAGAGTATATAGTTCAACATGTTAACTGTTTTCTCCCACTAAATAAAATAGCTTGTGAACAATATCTACAAAAATAACTTTCACTTTTTCCATATTAAGCCACATAGCACTTCTTTTGACTATTTCCATAGTCCAATCCAGAGTGACAAGAGAAAGAATACCATAAACACACAAAGCCTTACCTGGGCCTACTTGGGGATCACATAAGCTGTTAGTTTCCAACTGGTTGCTGCCTCCAACCATCATCAGATGTCAGAACCCAAGCTAACACCAGGTTCCTAGCCTCAAGCCCTGTCATATTCTGATTGGCACAAAGAAAAAACTGCATAGGAGGATCAGTGAGAATTTATGAGTGGCAGTATAAAGTTGCTTTGCTCAGAAAGGATATATTCTCTTTATATTCGCTCTGAGTTTGATTTCCAAGCTACTCATTTCTGATGTTCCATAAGGCAAAAGTATACAGCAGTGGCTATCAAAAGAAAGGAAATAAATTGTCCTACAGAGTTGATTTCCAAAGCCTCAGGGCAGGAAGAAGGTAAGAGATTAAAACTCACCATTTGTGTGTGGTGACTTGACACGATGCTGCAGTATGCTGCAGATACTTATTCCCCGAATTGCCAGTTTGAGCATACGGAGTCTGTCTACCTCTCAGGTGTTGGCGGGATGTATTTGGCAATGTGCTACAAAATTTGATTCTGATGGAAATTTGTCATTGTGATCATGTTGCTAGTGGTGGGTGGAGAGTGTGTGTTTATAATCAAACAATACACTGTATGATTACATGCATGGAACTCTTTTCTTTAGAATGCTGCTTGGACTGGAAGCTTTTTCTTCCATTACAAAAATATTAGGCGACATCAGAAGCATCAGATATATTTGTAAATTTTTCTGATTGTCATTAATCTATCCAGTGCAACATTCACTATGCTTGCCTTAGAGTAAGCATTCAAGTTAAATAGCTCCTGTTCATTTTTTGATCACATTAAAAAGATAATATTTAACCACAGTTTAAGTGATGCCGAGTATTATACTGTACTATAAATTTTATTGATTACATTTTCATATAAATATTTTGATTATGCTTATTCACCAAAATAAATAAATTGCCATTGATTATTTTTACAGGCCATTTGAGATCTATGTGGATCCCTTCATGAATGAGATCACCCACTTCTGCCTTCCACAGTTGTTACCTCTCATGAAAGCAACTAGTAAATACCTGCATGAAGCATTTGAATTTTATGAAGAACTTCTATCCACTAGGTATGTCTTATTAGGTAAACCTAGTAGGGGCACAAAATGTTTTTTTCCAACCCATCCTTTTTGAAATGATAATACTTACAGTAACTATTTGGACGAAAGTACAAATTTGTAGTGCTGAACCACCAGTTTATATATAGTCTGGAAAAATGAATAAAACTAAAAACAAAAATTTAAATATTCTTAGGTCTAGTATTGCACACATGAACTGTGTTAGGCCTAAGATAGCATGTATTGGGCCTAGGATTGCTTGGAGAGGTTAGGTCTTATATTTATGTTGCAGTTAAAAAAAGTTTCTGGTTTGCCAGAATTCAGTTAATGTAAAATTATATCAACTTTCTGGTGGTCATTTACTACATACAAGTACTTTCAACCAAATAGTTACTATAAATACTATAATTTCAGAAGGATCAGTTTTTTTCCTTGTTGAATAATATGCGTTGCATTCTATGAGAATTTGATAACTTCATCATATTGACTTCAAATTTAAATACACTTGTATGATCACAACAATGATTCTTTTATTCAAATTAGGTAGAGTAGCTTTCTGATTTTTTTTTTTTTTAGAAACATATATACTTTAGGCAATATGAGTCAAACTGGGCTCCAATATGCATGGGGCCACACACTACCTTTTCTCCAGGAAGAGATATTAAGACAATTTGGACAATGTTGTCATTGTTCCTGAGCAAGAGAGGGGACTATCACATATCCAGGTAAAATTAAAATCAGGAATGGTAGCCATGTACACATTGCACATCTTGAACCCTGGTTAGAATCCTGTTTTAAAGTACTGTACTCTTATAAATTCATTGTTACTTTGGTTATTAGAAGAGTAGAAATGGGTAACATGTGAAACATGGCATGTTAGACCAATAGACTTTATAAAGAACAAAAATGTTATGGAAAATATGTGGCATGTGAGTGTAAATTGGATGATAAAATTCTTAACAAACAGGCAAATGCAAGGAGCAAGGAGCAGGGAGCCGTTCGGCCGAGCGGACAGCACGCTGGACTTGTGATCCTGTGGTCCTGGGTTTGATCCCAGGCACCGGCGAGAAACAATGGGCAGAGTTTCTTTCACCCTATGCCCCTGTTACCTAGCAGTAAAATAGGTACCTGGGTGTTAGTCAGCTGTCATGGGCTGCTTCCTGGGGGTGGAGGCCTGGTTGAGGACTGGGCCGCGGGGACACTAACAGCCCCGAAATCATCTCAAGATAACCTTAAGAAGGAGTACTGAGAGGAAATATACCTGATTGTAAAAGTGTCACTAGTGGAGTACCTGAAGATTCAGGTCTTGCACCGGTAATGTTTATTATCTATATAAATAACCTTCCAGAAAGAATACCGAGTTACCAGAATACGTTCACAAATTATGCAAAATTGCTAGGGGAGGGTCAGGGACTTTAGTAACTGTATTACCCTTAAAAATGACCAGGACAAAATGACCAACACATGGCAGATGGAATTCAACATAAGTGTCACATAATGGAATGCAGAATAGGGGAGAACGCTTAGCCTACAAATTATGTGAAATTTCGTTTAAAACTCCTGACATTGAAGAGATCTGGGAGTTGTTCCGTATAGTAAGCTGTCTGTCACAAGTGGACCACATAAAGGGCCATTTTAGTCTACACTACCTACCTACCTACAGTACCAAATTTCAGAACTATGTTTAAATATATGGATGGAGAAATTCTAAAAAAAAAAATGCGCATGCAATATGCGAGACAAAAATTGGAATATGCGACAGTGGTGTAGTGCCCATATCTTGAGAAGTACATAAGCAAATTAGAAAGGGTATGAAGATGTGCTGCTAAATGGGTTCCAGAACTTGAATATGAACTATGAGCAGAGGTTGGAGGAATTGAACATTCCAAAGCAACACGATAAGAGGAATGGATGTAATATAGTCACTACATACAAAATAGTAACACAAATTAACAAAATAGACGAGGAGGAATTTTTGAAATTTAGCTTCAAGGCAAGAATCATAGATTCAAGTTAAGGAAACAAATTGTGCCAAAGAAGCATAGGAAAATTTCCATTTGCAAGAAGAGTGGTAGATAGTTATAACAAGTTAAGCGAGTTGATGGTGGGAGCCAAAACCACCAGTAGTTTCAAAGCATCTTAGGCAAAGAATATTAGGGTAAAACGGGGCATCAGAAGCATACCTCTCTTCCTGTATCTTCACTTAATGAGTAATTACACACTTTCTTCCCAAGCCACCTTCCACAACTCAAAGGTGTAGTTGCCTCTTTGTTCTTTGTTGACCCATGTAGATATAATAAAGGTTGTGGTGATTAAATATTTAACAAATCTTATTTTAAATGTGTTCTAGTTGAAGGAATATTTATATTGCCGCAGCTGGTCATAGATATAAAAATATTTAACAAATCTTACTTTAAATGTGCTTTTGATTGAAGGAATATATCTTTTATTGCTGCTGGTCGTAGATGTATGTAATTCTTCCCTCTAATGTTTGTATTATATTTTTCAGGTACCCCTATTCTTGCTACAAACAAGTATATGTTGATGAAGCATATAGCACACTGCATTCTTATGCACCATGAGCATTCTTGAGTAAGTCTGTTATATATATTTAATTATCTTATGGTTTAGTAAGTTACCATTTATCTAAATTGTGACCAGATCCTTGTTGCATCATTTAGAGATTTGAATTTAGTGGAGAATTATGTTTATATTTTGTGCCAAATACAAATAAATTGGTAATGAAGGTTATGGAAGGTGGGGAAGGGTTGGGAAGGTGTTGAAGGGTGGGAAACTGGTAAAGGGTGGGAAGGTGGTGAATGGTAGGAAAGATGGTGAAGGGTATAGAATGTTGTGAAGGAAATTTTGCAGGAAATCCGGCAAATCTTTTGAGTTTCGAGCTAGTTTGAGAGAATCCTGGTTCTATGTGAATTGTTTACAGGTTTCAAGGCTGTTTTCTGTGACTCCTTCAGTTGTCTGTAAAGCGTAGCTGACTTTCTGGAGGCTTTTGTCAATGGAGTGGTGAATTGTCACCTGCTCCCTGTACCTCAGTCTGGGAGGCCATGTACTGGCCAAGCAGAACTTCCACGACTGATGTGAGCCTTTAGTATGTAACCTCAACAAGATAGCTTCAAGGAGCCACTGGGGCTCCTCCAGAAAGAACATTTCACTACATTCAATGTTGGGTATGTTCCTGCAGACAATGAAAAGAACTAGAAGTTAAAGGTTAAAGTTATGATAGCAAACATGCCAGAGAGGTCGTAAGGAAATTCAGTTATTACAGAGTGGTAAATAGATGGAACAAATTAAATGAGTGAGAAGTGTCAACATCATTTTAAGCTTTAAAGCTTTATATGACAAAAGGAATATGGAAGATAGAACACCATAAGTGTTGCTCACATTGTGTAAATACACTTAGGAATTGGACCAACCCTCAGAGTATAGTCCTCCCTAAATGCAAGTCATAAACACATTATTTTGTTTAGCCCAAGATGTAGTCATGACAAACAGAGATGTTTCTTTTGTAAAGTTGTGCGATTGAAATACTTCTGTACTGTATTCAGCGTTTACAAATACCATCATATAACACAATACTGTACTAAAGTGTCTTTTCTTTTCTTCAGTGTTAATCTTCTGTGCAGCAACAGAATTATAGATCAAGTCTATGAAACTAGAAAAACTATGGCACTGTGTGTGGCCCAACAGTTCTTTGGGTGCTTTCTCTCTCGGCATGCCTGGGCCGATGCCTGGCTCACCACAGGGATCTCAAACTATCTCATGAGTCTCTATGTTAAAAAACATTTTGGCTTTAATGATTACAAGGATTGGATACATAGTGTAAGTATGTGAATAGTTACCAATATAATTACTGTATATGTAATATTGGTTTAATATAATTTATCTTCAACATAGTATAATCTGCATTAGTGAAAATCCACATTCCAAAATTCTTCCTTGGCTATTTATCAGCAAGTATCTTGGAATTTTCTTATAGCAAATTGCAGAACACATCTTTCTGCATATTTAGAAATACATAATTTATATAAAGGATTTTCTTTATACTGTATGTACAGTAATTAACAATTGGTTTGCAATACTGTATATATTGTATTTCACTTTATTTTTCACTGAACATTTTGTAGCATAGGCTAATCTTGGTTATTCAGTGGAATTTTTACATAGTAATATAGCTTAATATTTATGAATTAAATAATTTGTGCTGCGCTGTACTAGCAGTGTACCAGAAGTTATTGTGTAAAAATAGTTGAGTTAATTGAAAAGCCACTACTTTCTGTGCATCCTCTTGGTAAGTCCCCAAAGCTTATGGAACTGGTATTACAAGGCCATCCATTTGATATCAGGATCCTGAGACTTTCACAGCCAACTGGGGATCACGATCTGACTGTAATATTGCTATACAGATCATTTTTCAGGCATATATCTTTTGGATAAATGGAACCCTAATAGTATTTTAATAAATTTTTTTGTGCAGCCTTTGATATTTGTAAAAAAAAAAAATATCTTCATATTCTATGGATTTTTCTAGTGGGCACTCTAATGGCTCCCTAGAGCTTGATAGCTCTACATATACAATGTCATACCAGATCCTTGCAAGTTATAAATTGCCTACTGCTGACCACAGTTAGAGCCTGGCCCACTCAATAGAGGCACAGGGAGCTGGGGATACTAGATTGACCCAAACCATGAAGAAATACCACCAGAAAGTTAGAGCCTCCAAAACACACTAAATACACAACTGCAGAAAGATATGAACTCAGATAACAAGGAAGTGGAGTTTTAGTCAATACCACCAGTTTAGTCAATTTAGTCCACTCTCCTTTTCCTTTACTTTCCAACCACCAAGTGGCAAACCAGAAGCTTGGTCTAAATCCTGTAATGGCATATTAGGCATATAAGGGTGCTACCAATGCATGTGCTCATCGTGTCACCATCAACTTATTGGTCCCAAGTTTTTTTTTTAAAGTAGGTGTTGGCTAGCCGTTGAACCCTGTCATGCGGATGGCTTCTGCTTGNTGAGCTTTAACTTCATACACTCACGAATGTTGAAAGAAATTTTGTGTTCTACCCAGGGTTGTTTGCTAGTAGACTATACTCTCAGTTCATGTTTTCTCCTGACTACGTATGACAAACCATTCTGTGAGATGGGGATATTAGATGAACTCATAGCTAGCTCTATATCTGCACTATACAAACAGCAATTTAGATAAGGATAGAAGCACATTATTGTGTGTACTTTGGCTTGTTAATATAATAAATTACGTCATTGGACGCGCAATACTGAATTCTTCAGATACAGCTCCAAGAGTGTTTCAAAATCACGTCAACAAATTTATTGCCGTTTACACTCTAGATATCTGTGAATCAAAGCAGTGTGAAATCTCAAATTCCTTTGTAATATGCTGGTGCAGTAATTTGTTAGAAATACCCTAGCCCTTCGTGAATTGCAAAGATGTTCACCTTTATCAAATGATTCACTGAGTCCTTTTTTTGTCATTTAAAACAAACATAATCATCGTAAATGCATTGGTTGTGTATTGGATTAAATATAGCTCAGGGAAGAGATTATGCGGATCAGAAGCACAAGGCAGTTTACCTCTGGTCGAAGATGGTGCCGTCAGCCAGTCGACCAGTATAGTGGACCTGTATTTTATCCCCAGCAACTCCCTGGGTGCGACACACGGCTGGCCGGCTCAGCACCTCCACCTTCAACGCTTCCTGTTGCTGTGCTGCCGCTGCCCACAGACACACAGCCACCACGGACACGCACACACGAACCTGCATCCTGCACATCGGGATAAAATTATGCTCGAAACACTTATATTCTCTGAGGTTGAGTATACTGGCCACTACTAAATATATCAACACAAAACAGAACACCAAACGTTAATACAAATTAGATAGGATTAGATTCAGAAAAACCCTGGGCAAAAACTAGTTTAGAATAAGGTTGTTGATTTATGTATTTCATGAGTCGACTATACATAGGTGAATGTGGCTGATTATAATTAGGAACTAGTACTATTACGTATGGGTCAATGTCCCTTGCATTTTCCTCTGTTATTATATTATGTATACAAAGGATAACGCATTTATATTGTAAATAAACTATTTCATCTCAAATTATCAGAAGGTGAAGCAGAGACAGAGCATAAAACTACCTGCCAGTAAGTCAGCATTCCACGTCAACGGGTTCTTTAAAAAAATCGCTACTTATCAACAATTAAGGAAACCACTTTCATTCACAACTTCAATACGTCATTAAAAAACGTCAGCAAGGCTAATAGACACATTACAGCTTGACCTCATTTCCACGTAATCAATGAAGTAAGCACAATTTATCCTTGACATTATCTTGAGATGATTTCGGGGCTTAGCATCCCGCGGCCCGGTCCTCGACCAGGCCTCCTTTTTGTTACACATCCTCAGGCAGCAGCCCGTAGCAGCTGTCTAACTCCCAAGTACCTATTTACTGCTAGGTGAACAAGTGCATCAAGGTGAAGGAAACTGCCTAATTATTTCTACCTCCGCCGGGAATCGAACCCGGCGGAGGGTTCGATTAGGACTTAGGACTACGAATCCCGAGCGCTGTCCACTCAGCACTCAGGCCCCATCCTCGTCAAGGCATCGCAATAAGAATTAAAAAGAACATTGTACGATAAACGTGCATATGTTTCTTCATAAAGCCTAGTGGAACAATATTTCCCGCTGATGTGCTGTAATGGAATTACTCAAAGACGTTTGATCAAATTACAGGAAATTTATTTTGAAATCACATGCTCGTTGAATCACGGGCAGAATACTAGATATGGCAAAGTAATGGTGCTTCAGGGGATCGTGGTCCATTAAGCCCTGACAGGAGGCGGAAGTAACTGTAAAATAAATAGAAATCATCGAACATTAGAAATGATGATGTCAGTAATCGCTGAGGAGCTTCGATATCAGAGGCGAGGTTTGGCAGTGCTTGTCAACACACTGCCACCTGTGGCAACACTTGTCAACACACTGCCACCTGTGGCAACACTTGTCAACACACTGCCACCTGTGGCAACACTTGTCAACACACTGCCACCTGTGGCAACACTTGTCAACACACTGCCACCTGTGGCAACACTTGTCAACACACTGCCACCTGTGGCAACACTTGTCAACACACTACCACCTGTGACAACACTTGTCAACACACTACCACCTGTGACAACACTTGTCAACACATTGCCACCTGTGGCAACACTTGTCAACACACTGCCACCTGTGACAACACTTGTCAACACACTGCCACCTGTGACAACACTTGTCAACACACTGCCACCTGTGACAACAAAGGTCATTATTTTTATGTATGAATCATTTTCCCTGAAATGTTGTCAGTCAGCCTGTGTGTAATTCATATATTGTGCAATACGTTTTCCAGTTGCATTTTAAAATTGGTTCAAGAACTTGGGCAAGCGCAAGGTTCCCGGGGTCACTTGCTCTCTGGGAGATGAACTCCTTCCTGACTTTCTCTCGTGTAATGGTGCTGCGTCTCGGGGATTAGAGATTCATTTATATCACCGTTGAGTTGGCTAACTTGTAACAAACTCACCCTTAACATTGACAAAAATCTTCTATATTTTGCTTGTAATAAATCTTCAGATCAAATTAATCTAAGAATAAACAATATCCACATTAGTAACAAAGTAGATGGTAAATTCCTTGGTGTTCTCATCGATAATAAGCTCTGTGCTGTAGCGCAGAGATAGCAGTTCTCCAGAATATATACACACACAAAAAGCTGCAGTTAGCCCAGTCTGTTCATAGCTGATTGGAACCGAGTTTTCTTACATCCAATGCCTCTGTTCACGTAGCAGTAACGGGGTGCTTGAAAGTTAATTATTTAATCGTTGTGGTTTGCAATCTGGCGAATGGCCAATCATTGCCAGGGGGGACCTCAATAAGCCCCAGCAAGTTTCTTTTCCCAAGCAACGGGAAGCCACTCCACGCGTATAAAAACTTGCAGATTTTAATGAAACTGAAAGAGACAGTGAAAGTGGCCAGAAGAGGCCGCTCCTAAACTTTCTCTTGTTGTTCTTTCATTGTATCGACGAAAAGAGAAAGCACAGCTGCATTATGCAACTATTGCTGTGCCTCATTGCAAATGTTCCTCACATCCGTTGCTCCTCGCAACTGTTGATCCTCGTAACATTTTGTTCATCAAAGTTGTATGTGGAGTTGACAATAGAGATCAGACCGCCAGGTCTTGTGAGACCTGACTGAGGCTGTGAGCAAGAAGTAACGCCACCTGCAATGACCAACTCCATCTACTGAGACACAAGCTGAGAGATAATACTGAGACACAAGCTGTGAGATAATGCTGAGACGCGAACTGAGAGATGATACTGAGACACAAGCTGAGAGATAATACTGAGACGCGATATGAGATAATTTTGAGACGCGATATGAGAGATATTGGTGAGACACGATATTTACCTGGGGTCACCCGAGGGCCGCTAACATTCTAGTAACCCCAACGAGGACAGGAAGCCGGCGGCTTGTCAAAGGTCCCCTATTTGTCCTGATGATTTTTTTAAACCTGAATTTTAAAGTTCAACAGAGTTTGGGCATTTACGGCTTCGGCTGTTAGGCTGTTCCATGGGCGGTAACCTTGTGGGTGACAAAGCATCTCCTTTGTCTCCTGTTTTCAGTCCTGCATTGTGGCTTGTTGAGCTTGAAACCGCACTCACCTAGTTGTGCTTGCGGGGATTGAGCCGCGGCTCTTTGGTCCCGCCTCTCAACTGTCAATCTACTGGTGTACAGGTTCCTGAGCTTCTCAAGCTCTATCATATCTACATTTGAAATTGTGTATGGAGTCAGCCTCCACCATGTCACTTACTAATGCATTCCATTTACTTACTACTCTGACACTTAAAAATTTCTTTCTAATATCTCTGTGGCTTATTTTGGTATTCACCTTCCACCTGTGTCCCCTTGTTCGAGAGCCATCCGTATTAAATAATATAACCTTATCTACCCAGTTAATTCCCCTGAGAATTTTGTATGTGGTGCTCATGTTTCCCCGAGCTATAGTGTTTTCCAGTGACGTGAGATGCATTTCACACAGCATTCCTCGTAACTCATACCTCTTAGTTCTGGGATTAACCTAGTGGCATACCTCTGAACTTTTTCCAGCTTCGTCATATGCTTAACAAGATACGGACTCCATGCTGTGGTCGCATACTCCAGGACTGGTGTTACATATGTGGAATACAAGGTTCTGAATGATTCCTTACCCAGGTTTCTGATGTATGGTCAGATGTAACACAAACAAGGACCAACGGTCTTTGTTTTAGAACTGACCTTTTGAAGGAATTCTCTGGATCATCATCCTCCAAATTGTTCAGCATTTTAAAAGTTTTGACGAGATCAGCCTTGCCATTGCCTGGTTTGCAGTGATGTTAGCCCTAAGGCCCTCACCCGTTATTGGCATAAGAGTTGACTTATTTCAGGAATGATTTTGGTTGCCCAGTGTTGAACTTTCTGCAATGCAGGTACGTCCTTCTGAAGATGAGGTCTCCTTGCTTGGACACAATAACCCAAGAGGAGGCGCACCAGATTTGTATAGTTTAATAACTACTTCCTTCTCCTAAAAGTCAAAAATACGCTTGATTACTCTTAGGGTTTTATAAGTATTTGTTTTATCCCCGCTTTCACTTGTTGTGCAACTTTCAGTGAATGACGGGCTCTGACTCAAAGGTCCGTTTCTTCCTCAATCTGATGCAAGGTAATGTTGCTAATGTGGTAGTTTTGACGTGGGTTCTTATGCCCCACATGCTAGCTCTTGTAGTTTTCGATATTCAAACATTTGCCAGAAATAATGATGAGACACGAGTAATGAGGTAATGCTGCGACACGACACGAGAAATAATACCGAGACACGACATGGGAGATAATATAATGCTGTGACACAACATGAGAAATAATGACTGGACACATAAAAGTGTTGAAAGATTAGGTAAACCGGTGCTACTGAGAGACGATAGACACAAGGTGACATTAGACACAGGGTCACAAACACGGGGATATACCAAACACTAGGAGTCACTAAACACAAGGAGACACCAGACGCAGGGAGACACCAACACGGGGAGACACGAACCTGTCGGTGTGAAGGAGCTCCGGGGAGTGACCCTTGCCACGTTGCACCACTCTGTATATCTCTCTCACTCAACACACGCACACACGCACACTTCCTCTCACTCCTATTATAGCGGGCTTCCTTCTCGACTCACAATCCCCGATTCGGTTCCCAGGCGAGGCAGAAAAATTTTGGCGCGTCTCCTTTCACCTAATGCCTCTGTTCACTCCAGTAAACAGATACCCGAGTTTGCAACCGTTGTTGAATTCTAGGGAAGGGCAGTAATTCGACGTAGTAGGGGGGGGGGGGAGGACGACTTGATACGAGCCTACAGTGAGTGAATGAGTGAGAGCGTGTGTATGTATGTATGTATGTATGCATGTATGTGTGTGTGTGTACACTCACCTAGTTGTGCTTGCGGGGGTTGAGCTCTGGTTCTTTGGGCCCGCGTCTCTCAACTGTCAATCAACTGATTCCCCCCCCCCCCACACACACACAGAGGGGGCCTGGTAGCCTGGTGGATAGCGCACAGGACTTGTAATAATGTGGCGCGGGTTCGATTCCCGCACCAGGCAGAAACAAATGGGCAAAGTTTCTTTCGCCCTGAATGCTCCTGTTACCTAGCAGTAAATAGATACCTGGGAGAGTCAGCTGTCACGGGCTGCTTCCTGGGGTGTGTGTGTGTGTGTGTGTGTGGTGTGTGAAAAAAAATAGTAGTTAGTAAACAGTTGATTGACAGTTGAGAGGCGGGCCGAAAGAGCAAAGCTCAACCCCCACAAACACAACTAAGTGAATATACACACACATACAGCTCAACCCCCGCAAGCACAATTGGGTGATTAGTTGAGTATATATACACACACACACACACACACACACACACACACACACACACACACACACACACACACACACACACACACACACACACAGGAAGTAGCACGTAGCAGCTGTCTAACTCCCAGGTACCTATTTACTGCTAGGTAACGGTGGCATTAGTGTGAAAGAAACTCATCTGCCCATTTGTTTCTGCCTTCACCGGGGCGGACACCTTAGGACTACGAATCCCGAACGCTTTCCACTCAGCTGTCAGGCCCCTATACTCACCTAGTTGTGTTTGCGGGGGTTGAGCTCTGGCTCTTTGGTCCCGCCTCTCAACTGTCAATCAACAGGTGTGTGTGTACTCACCTCGTTGTGCTTGCAGGGGTTGAGCTCTGGCTCCTTGGCCCTGCCTCAACTGTCAATCAACAGGTGTACAGATTCCTGAGCCTACTGGGCTCTATCATATCTACATTTGAAACTGTGTATGGAGTCAGCCTCCACCACATCACTTCCTAGTGATGTGGGTGGAGGCTACCATTACATTTACTAACCTCCACCATGCAAAATTGATGAATCAAAAACCATGCAAAAATAGAATCAAAATGATTGATGTTGAATAAATTGTACTGACATAGAATCAATAGGATAAAATGCAAACTTGTGTATTTGTGAAATTTATGTAAACTTGTGTATTTGTGAAATTTATGTTTTTAAACCAAGTCTTTTGCCTTGACAAAGCATTCAGGAGAGTGCAAAAGACTTGATGTAAATTCTTTATATAAATTTCACAAATCCACAAGTTTGCATTTTTATCCTATTGATTCTATGTCAGTAAAATTTATTCAACATCAATAATGTTGATTCTATGCTGCTCATGCATGTTTTGCCTACTGGAATAGAATGGGAGGGATAAAGATGAGAGGGAGGATGGGAAGAAGGGAGAATGGGGAGAATGGAAGGCACTGAAGGAGGGAGACAAGGCACCGTTGGGTATTCCATCTGGTAGAAAATATATGGGAATATACTGTAAAGGTCAAATGAAAGGAATACAAAAAATAAGTGTAGTCCCATACTAAAAAAAGTGTTAAATATGCTTCTTCCTGCTTCTACACCACCACCGCCTTCTTCAGTTATCTTTTACTCCTATGGAAAGTGCTCTTTGGAAATTGGAAATGTAGGCTAACTGCCGGCTCATAGCCCTGACCAATTTGGACACTATATGAATATGTAATACAGTGTTATGTGTATGCCACATGTATGCCAGCTCAAACAGAACACATTTTTTTTGGGGGGCAACAGAAGATTATACTTCCATTGGTAAATGCAAGCGCCATCAGGTTCACAGAACATTTTTGTAAAATGTCAGAAATTCATAAAACTACCAAAATTTGGCAAGATTATACTCAAATACACTAAAATTACTAATTGTACCAAAATAAGAGTAAACATCATGAAAAAAAATAGGAATGGTAAATACAGTAATGTATGACATGTATTTTTTCTCAGAAATACCTAATAGACTTGGTTTTGTGTATGCTTCCCAGTTTTTTCAACTCGGTGGTTAAGATGTCTAGCAGCAACATTACCGAGAATATGTAGTAGCTAAGAAACAGGAAAAATATAACTAGGTTATTCATGAATTGAGAGAATTTCTAATAAAACTTGAGTAGTCTTAGTGTAACTAGCCAGGTAAAGGTGGTAAACAGCACCGTTTCTGATGCAAAACAGTAAGTGAAAAATGTACTTAGTGTAAATATATTCCTTTACTACAGAGACACCAGACTTAGCCACTTGTGAGTCACAAGGCAAATGGAGCTTCACTACAAAAGGTAAGTACAAAAAGAATAAAATTCTTACATACATTTTTATACAGCTGTATTAAACATGTCTTCAAAGTTATGAATGTGTTAAAATAATAACACATGTCTTGTTAAAATAAATAATATGAACTTTCAAAGGAGATCACAAATACAGTACAGTACATGTTTGCGTGTGTAACGTACAGTAGGTTGTAACTAATAACCAGTCACTTAACAGTTCATGTCTTATTACAAATTTTAATTTTAATATAATTTAACTTGTGCATTGACAGACAAATTTCAAGAGAAATTTGAAAAATACAAGTAAGTAAGTAATAGGAAAATTGGTGCTTGCTTACAAGGCCTAGATGTTCAGTTCTGGCTATTTGGTATATTATATTATATTATATATATATTTATTTATTTATTTTTAATGACAGTGTCAGACCACGAAGGAAGAATTGAAGCATTCGTTCTGAAGATGTATTATTAAATACGAAAGTACTTAAGGAAATTCCTGCTTCAATTCTACCTTCGTGGTGGTCTGACACTGTCACATTTTTCATCACGTGTTAATGAAGGCTAATTTTTGTGATTTACACACATACACAATATAATATAATATAATATATATATATTATATTATATTATATATATATATATGTCATGTCTAATAGCTAGAGCTGCAGTACTTGGCCTAGTAATTAAGGTCCAATTTGCCTAACAAGCAATGCTTTTCGTTATTTTTATCTATTTCTATTTAAATTGACTTATTCCAATTAATATTATTATATATTAAGAACATGAATTACTTAGTTATGATAAGTTAGAACAAATTAGGTAAAATTTGTTAACTTTAATAAAAAAATCAAATCACATAACGTAATGGAAAACTTTATCATTCCATAAGAAACTTGTTTGAAAAATATATGCAAATATATAATTTCAGAAAAATTTGACTAACAAACTGAATTTTCTTAAAGGCCGTATAACTTTAAATAAATTATCTTATGGAGTGTAGTATTCATTATAAATATACATAGTAGAGATTTTTTAGTAAAAAAACTTTAGAAACTTGAACTAATCAAACTGCTTAATATAGGTAAACCTAGGACTAGTTAAGTTTGAAATTCATGTTATCAATTTATATACTGTATATTATTAGAGACAATCAAATTTTGAAAAGATATATTTGAAAATATGCAAAACAATCTGGTTGTTTGGCAAAACTGGCCTAATTACTAAGGCAAGTATAGCAGTTCTGGCTATTAGGTATGATATTATATATATTTTTAATCACATTTTGTATGCTAAAGGGAAGGTGTATTTATATAGTATACATTCATACACTCATACCAACAGGCACACTTTCTCAACCACGCACATACAAGACAAGTATACCTAGATACATACCTTTCATGCAATTCATACCATTTCTCTTTAGCTTTCTCTTCCTACTTGAGCTATCACTCCTATTTGATAACTTGATTACCCATTCTTGATAATTTTGTGATACAATACCCACTTAAATATTAATTATTTCTCTATTCACTCTCTAAATGACAGATTTAATCTTGGTGATCATTCTGTGCTTCAGCTTCTCGCCAGTTGTTCAGTACTGCCTCGGTAAGTCTGGCACAAAGTTCCGAAGTCATGAATAACCATGAAGCAAAGCTTATAAGAAATGTCCATGCTGCCCAGAGTGCATATGGACGGCCTTCAGCTACTTGTGTTGGGAGGCTGGCCTGAAACAGATGCAAAAATACACACATTATTACTGAGAGAATAAGATCACTATGGGAAAACAATTATATAAAAAATACAGTACTCAAATTACTCAAAATCAAGCCATAAGTGCTCCTAATATTGTACAGTATATAGAATATCATCAAAATACAATATGCAGTTATGAGTCACAATAACGTGGGTGAAGATATGATTACCAAACCACACATCAGTTGTTTCTCCATCTACTGATGTGAAGTTTGGTCATCAAAATACAATAAATAAGAATATGTACTTACAAAGTACAAGTGAATCTCATTTAACATTGCCCCAGTTCACATTTTACATTTTTACATCGTTAGAAAAAAATAAATAAATAAAAAATTAACATAGATAGGCAGCCCTGTTTATTAAGCTTCCAAGAGAAGAACAGAAAATGACATGGAAGCCTTTGGAACTTATAGAAAACTAAGCACTGTACTATATATGAGAGCAACTTAAATATTGCCAAAGTAGAGTTAGGGAATTATGGGAAAAAAATTAACATTAAAGATGCTATCGAAACTATGGGGAAAGAGTCAAGAAACTTGATGCTTCCAGTAGCTGGAGATAATATCTGACCTGAGAGTGATAATACTTTTCATGGTTTTTAGCAAGATTTTAGCTGGAGATTCGGTATGAAATTAGCTCACAAAGTTGGTTTTAAGGAAGTTGATGAGGATGACATACAGGAAGTCTTTAACTCACACACACAGAGCCATTAACCAATGAAGAGGTTAAATGAATGAAATATGAGTGGAAGAAGAGAACAAGGGTGAAGAGGAGGACACTTAACCTGAGCCAACATGAGTTTTAACAAGATTTTTATCATGAGTATTCCAGGCACTTGGCAAACTTCCTGATAACAATCCTGGCTGAAACACTGAAGGTGCAGTACAGGAGGACAGAAACCTCAGGAAAAAGGATGAATCAGTCGTTTAATAGAACATGGAAATAAACCCGAGGGGGAAGGAGCCGAATGATCCAACTCATTCTTGGCAGGGGGGGTACGAAAAATTATCCCCCTGCGGCATCAGATCCTCTGCAGAGGGAACCAAGAATTCCAAGCCAACCAAGAATTGCTGCATTAGGGATAATGAAGGGCATACTGACTTTGGTTAAGGTTTGCTGAGCCCCTAGAAAAGTAAATCTGGGCTAAGAGAGCAACCAAGTCATTTAACATCAGAAAGAAATCTAAACAATATAATAAACATACCCGGAAATCTAATGAAGTGACATTAATGTTGATAATTTCTTGGTCTGTATAATGCCTTATAAAAGATAACAGCTGTGACACAGAATATTCAGAGGCATTGTATCGTCCCACTCCATTTCCATTATGGAACAGTAATAATGTTGGAGTTCCCATCACACCATAGCGAGCATTTACACTGAAAAGATTAAGTATCAAAATCAAATGACAGAATAAGAACAGCATGCTCAAAGACACAATAATGAGAATAGTGATATGTTAATCAATTTAATGGCAGTAGAGTATATACTATCTATCATTTTATTTGAATACAACTCATACACTATTAATGTTTAACTTAGGTATCTGTAACTGAGCACCACTTCCAACTATCTAGCATGTTGAAACATGTAATCCTATAGATATTCTTAAATGTTAAGACTCTTCAGTAAACCAACATTAAGCAAACACAAGTGTAGCCATGATTCATTCTTTCTCAAAATTAAATTGCATGTCTTCTGGATCCCAAGATGTACTAGCTCACATCTTAAGTAAATTATGATGACTGCACCTATAATAATTAAGTCCTCATTACTAGTAGTATTAATTACATGACATATTCTATGAATCATGGTGAGATGTCATAGAGGTGGGATTCGTTGGAATTAGTCCTCATGCAGTTGCTCTAAGCATATTTTTTCACTTAATCTCTAGACATCCTCTGTGATCTTGTCTGTCATTTGCAGATCTGGTGGGACATTGCATGCAGAGGTGGTTGGGAAAGAGAATATTGAACAGGTGATTTGGAAAGGCCCTTTTCTTTATTTAATAATATGACTCATTGGTGTTTTAGGTATCTAGCCTTCTTGTCCAGTGTGTAAGAAGTAGAGGGAAACTAAAATAGGCTGCAGAGGATCAGAGAATCCCATAATAATTCATGAATTAATTCATAAAACATATAAAGCTACAGTATTGTACTCTTAAAGGTATCAACTTTGAAAATAAACTAAAATTGAATACAATCAACAAAACAACTGTAATTTAATACATAAATTAATGAAAGCTAAAACAAATAATCTAACAGAACAGATTTTTAATATAATAGAGAGGAGCTTAATAATAATTGTTGAATGTATAAAGAGCTTACCTATGATGTTCAATGCTATCCAGACCATAGACAGGAATATTTGGCAGTGAACGTGCAAGGGCATTTACATATGCCGACCCCATGACAGAAAAAGGACAGTAGGGACTGAAAAAGTAGATAAGGTAACATGGGCCAGCAGATGCTCTGCTTGTTACATTAAGATCAACTGCTAGTATCTTCATTAGTGTAGTTGCATTGATAATCTGAAAGTACAGAAAAGCTCTGTGACAATTTTCAATTGCTAAAACCTTATTTTACCTGTATCGTTTTTAATCTGTACATGAAAGAGCATTGTTATCAAACATGGGCAGGGCAGGGCAGGCTTTAAGCCAAATGGGCTCTGGCTAAGTTTGGGCCCCCCCCTTTCCCCCTCATTCAAGGGGGACCCAAACTAGGGCAATCTACTCTAATATTGTCAAGTAAAATTGCCTTCGAACAGAGACAAAAGGTGTAAAGGCTTATCATAAACCAATGCAGACTTGCAAGCTAATGTTTATATCTGCTGAATTCTTTATGACAGAATACAGATACGAGTTAAACATTGAATACAGCATGCTTTGTTTTTTAATCAGTTCAGTGATGATTGGCACTTTTAATGTGACTGAGATCAAAAGAAAGGCATTTTTCCCAAGTTGAAAATGATCAAAACTTACTTGAAATCATCAATCTAGGTAGAATGTTTGAATAGTTTGGCAATTATGTCTACTGAATGTGAAATTAGCAGGAGTTTAATCTTAAGACTAAATCCTAAAAGACTTTGCAGAGAAAGAAGCACGAAAAACTTTTTTATAATAAACATAAATTTTAGAAATTAGAAATACAAAAATATAATTTGTTTCCAGCAATGCTGTTCATTTACATTTTTAATTTTGTTAAAAATTTAAACATTTATATTCATATTTAAAACATTAGAAAATGTGTAAATAATAGCATGATACTTTATTTCTAGAAAAGACAATACATGTAACTGCAGTATAATCATATACTCTAAATCTATTACCTCAACATCAGTAATAGGGTCAGTCATATTAAGCTCTAAGCAAACAGCCTTTTTGCTGCCTCCACTATTACTGTTACTGCCTCCACTGCTACTGTCACTGCTTCCATTACTACTGTTACTGCTACTACTGATGTTATCATCAAGAGTCGGTTCTTGTTTATCTGCTGATCCTGAAGACACAAGTACTTCCTCTTCAACCTTAAAAACAAACAAAAAAACAAAAAATTACCCTCTCTAGATATCAAACAAGAATTTAAGTAACATACCTGTTAGTTCTCCTGGATCATTCTCTTCTCTTATATACAGTACATAAGAAACATTTTTTAACAAACATAATGTATAGAAAACAGTTTTGCTAGTTGGTAGAAGAATATGGTGCAAAATAATCTACTGCAGTAAGTGTGTACAATGTTATGCAAGAGCTCGGTAATACAGTCAAGTTCATTCTCGACTCAATTGGGTTTGTATCCTGGGTGGGACAGAAATGATTGTGCACATTTCCTATCACCTAATGCTCTGTTCACCTAGCAGTAAATAGGTAACCAGAAGTTAGACTGCTTGTTGTGGGGTTGCATTCTGGCATGGGTTAGTAGTTCAACATTGGGCTGTACCTCGATATAAGTCTAACACTGGCTGCCTGTCTCCCAACAAAATTATTATTAATGAATTAAGTCTAAGGTTATAACAACCAATTTCAACTAAACTCGCATGACTTAAGTCTGTGCCCTCAGACAGGGAAATGAGGGCACAGAGCCAGAAACCAACTCTGCAATGAACTAGGAGCAAGGAATATGTCAAGAGCCAACAAACCCCAGCAGGAAACAGCAGACTAGCTGCAGGATCTGTTGCAATGACCTAAAAGGTCACTAATAAAGCAAACTCCCAAGGAGCTATAAATGAAGCTCAATGAAAAACACATTACCCCTATTCCTACCAGAATCCCCCCCCCCCCAAATGCCCCCTCTTGGTGGGGAGGAGAATGGGAAGGGAGCAAGTGCAGAAGCAGTGACATTCCAGGAGGTATTGGGAACAAAAAGGTAATCTTTACAAATCAAATTGTGGTAGCCAAAAAGGCCTGAGTAGGGGAAGTAGAAAAACTGCAGACCCAGCAAAAAATTTATGTCACCATGCTTCATCCAACAGCAAGGAGGAGAAGTAGGGGGAAAGAAGAAACAAGTCACCTGAAAAATGGTATGAATAGGCAGTCTAGAGGGAGCAAGCCCAAAAATGGATCACCAAAATGGGCCCAATAGAGGATAAGCAACCACAGAGCAATGACCTCTATGATGCAATGCCAAAAGAACTGCCCTCCCATGAACATATATGCCAAGAGGGCAGAGCCCCTCCCACCAGTGCTAACAGGCACCACACTCCAAAGGCTGGAAAAAAACACAGGCCCTAAAAACTGCAAAGATACTCTAAACAAAGGGCACAGAAAACACCGTCCCTAGAAAAGGAAATGGATAGAAAGTCATATATCATATGTACTTTTACTTTTGTGTCATTACCATCATTAGAAAATAAGATAATATTATGCCTAACACACCTAGCATGGTATGCCTTATGCCTAGAGTGGGGTTGGCAGTGCGAGTCTTCTACAGCCCAAGTGAATGAAATGTTTATTTCCACGGAAGTGTGGATGACAGTTTCTTATTATTATCACTACTGAACCTACCTCAATATCTTCCTCCATATTTGTCTGTGATACAGAATAATCAGGTGACTGCTCATCCTCATCATCAGTCAGACCTTCTGGCTGAAAACAAAAACACACACAAATTATAATGCACCACTTTGTTACAGATGTTATTCACCTAATCTATATATTAATGAGTAACTATACAGACTGATCATGTGCGCATGTTTCCATATTTTGTTATTCTTATTTAAACTAAAAAGTAAATGAGAAATATTGGAAAATCCATAAACATCTGAACAATCAGTGCCACCACGTATATTTTTATCAATACACACTGTATTTGTTTGCACCTATACTCTAGAACATCTATTTGCGAAGATATTTACATATAGTTATAACCTATAAAAGTAACTTAGAAAACAAACAAAAATAATACAGTAAACATTTTTGGCATCACTGAGCAGTGTTGAGAAGCTCATGATGTTTACAGTCAGGCTCCTTTAATAAGAGGGCATGAAAACCCTGGGAATAAGATCACTTTTTTTCAGACAATTTACAAAGGAAAATTCTACATATTGAAAAAGATCATATAGCGCCAGGAAAGAGCCAGGTTAAAGGTAAACAAAAACAAAATTATAACAAACCTTAAGTTTCAGGAGAATTTCTCTGAGGGGAACATTTTCAAGTTCAGGATCCAATTCCACTTGATCTGTTTCTCTTCCAGTACTGTCAGCTATCAAAGTTTTTTCTCTGCTTACTCCTGCACGAGTCTCACCCTCACTGTTTTCATTTTGTGCTTTGTAACAATTATTAATATTTTCTTCTACAAATTCACATTCACTTCATCTTGCTCAATAGAATCTTGATCACCTGGTGCTATGGTTGTGATGGGAGAAGCCTGCTGTTGGCATTGGTCGGTGCTTACTTCCGCTGTCTTCTCACATATTCTTGTGACGCAGCATCTCCTTCAGTTGTAGAGGGTTGTTTGTCATCTTGTTCCAGTAATGATAGTTCACTTTGGTCATATTCATCTAATAAGGGGGAGTCAATCACAGTGTCTGACTTTTCATTATGAAGTGAAATATCATTTCCATTTTCTAATGTTGATGTATATTTACTATCCTCTGATGGTGAAGTATCTTTACTGCTTAAAGCACAATTAGATGTCTCATAGCAATTAACAGAGCCATCTATTGATATCTTGCAATTCATTCAAGTCTTCCCAAAGCTCGATCTTGCTGTTAACACCAACACAGTAATATAATGAATTCTGGAAAATAAAGAAAACAATTTCAATACAACATTATATAAAATAAAATAATATTATAAATGCTCAAACAGATTGTAAAAATACCATTTAAGAATGATGCAGACCAGATCCCCAAGAGAGGGATAAAGACCAGATCACCAGCACACACCCTAACATGGTACACACTTCCATCCAAGTTCTATCCAGGAGGCAGACAAGAGGAGCTCCAGCTTATTTCAACAATCCTAAGTGTTGTAGTACAGGATGATGATAGTGAGTGGTGTCCCGACAACATAAAGGTATAGTGCTTTGAAAAATAGGTGAGATAACAGGAATGTGCCAAGGGAAGTGAAAAAATTGGATGAGAAAAAGTTGCCCTAGTGTTTACAGTGCAGAGAACAGCATTCAAGATGGCCGCCGGTGGCAAGAGGAAATACACAACAGAGCTTGATTTTGATGGTTTCAGTGAAGAAAGCATTGAGATAGCCAGTCTATACAACAAGTTGGCAAAATTAGATACTATAGTACCTCTCATATAGAATTAATTAGTAAATTGAAAGAAGTAATGACCATTTAAATAGCAAAGTTGTATGTCTTGAGGGTGTAGTGAAAGACCTGTGCAAGGATAAGATTAAATTGGAAACAAATTGCAAAGCCATGGAAGAAGAAAATAAACTCTTAAAAATAGCTTTGGAAGAAGTTAAAGTAAATTTAAACACAAATGACTACAATAGGTTAGGCAAGGAAATTCAACAGGAGAAACAGCTTTGTCAGCACAGATGGAGGAAGTTGCACAGGGAATAGAACGTGCAAAGAAAGATATGCAACTCACTTATGCGCAAGTGGCAAGGACAAGGAAAAAATAGAAGAAGCAGTAAAAGAAGTCAAACACTG
>WNGS01092210.1:43527828-43539730 GCA_020271785.1 Procambarus virginalis | reverse complement strand
AATCATTAATTTGGTGTATGAATCCTTTAGGAGCAATGACTCACCTGGGGGTATTGACTCATTTAGTACATGACTCACCTGGGTGTAAGGACTCAGTTGGTGCATGGACTCACCTGGGGGTATAACGGAGCCGGCGCCTCTCCTGCCGTAGGCGAGGGAGGGGGGCACGACGAGCAGACGACTCTCACCCACACACATGCCGGCCACCCCCTCCTCCCATCCCCGGATCACTGCTCCCTCGCCCAGCTTGAATACGAAGGGCTCCCCGCGGTCCACGCTGTAGGGGGTACAGAAGTGGGTCATTGTCGAGGTACAGGAGTCAGTCACTGTTGGGGTACATGAGTCGGTCACTGTTGGGGTACAGGAGTCGGCCACTGTTGGGGTACAGGAGTCGGCCACTGTTGGGGTACAGGAGTCGGCCACTGTTGGGGTACAGGAGTCGGTCACTGTTGGGGTACAGGAGTCGGCCACTGTTGGGGTACAGGAGTCGGTCACTGTTGGGGTACAGGAGTCGGTCACTGTTGGGGTACAGGAGTCGGTCACTGTTGGGGTACAGGAGTCGGCCACTGTTGGGGTACAGGAGTCGGTCACTGTTGGGGTACAGGAGTCGGCCACTGTTGGGGTTCAGGAGGCGGTCACTGCTGAGGCACGGGAGTCACTATTGGGTTATCGGAGTGACTTCTGGGGTACAAGAGTGGGTCATTAGCATAACAAGAGAGACACTAAAGTAATTTTACATATACTATATTTTAAATGTATTTTAATCTCTGGTGCACTTGGATTATTTTATACAAGCATAGCGACCTCATCTCCAGAAAGACATAGCTGCTTGGGAGAAAGTTCAACTCCGGACGACAAAAATCCTTCCAGAATTAAGTCAACTCCCATATCAGAAACGGATGAGGGCCACAGAGTTAACAATATGGCGTCGAAACTTAAAATATTGAACAGTTTGGAGGATAATGATCCAGAAAATATTGAACAGTTTGGAGGATAATGATCCAGACCACTTATTCAAAAGAACAGATGTAACACATACAAGGAGCACCAGTTTTAAGCTCAACAAGCCACCAATGTAAGACAGAAAACAAGAGATGCCTTTACACCTATGGAACCGCCTACCCGCCGAAGGCGTAAATGCCAGGACACTACTGCAATTTAAGATCTAAATTGATAAAATTATTAAACAAATGGGGGGACATTTGAAAAGTCGCCGGCTTCCTATTCTCATCGCGGCCACTAGAGATAATGACTCTCAGGTAAATATAAAATCTTAATTGCAACACTAGAGAAATGATCGTTAATTCTTTGTTTACTTCCTAAGGTTGAACTTATTGCTGTTCTTGCAGCAACACTCTGCCTTACAGTCAATAAATTGTGATGTCCCCAATAATTCCAAAGAGTAGATCACATTTGAGGCATATGACAACAAATTTTACTTCTTAAAAGAAAAATAATTGCATGTTGGTACCTGGAATCAAATTTCTTGGCATCAATAAGTTGGCCAGTGTAGTGGACACTGAGAGAGTCTCCCGGAGCGGCCACCTTGGAGCAGGTCGGGGGCCGCACCAGCGTCTGTGTCACCAGCTTTGTCGGGGCGGAGGAGACGTCTGCGGTGGGCGCGGGTCTGCGCTCCGGCTCCTCGTCCACCCTCACCACCTTGTCCGGCACCTCCACCAGTTCCACCTCGAACGTTAGCGTTGCGTCTACGATAGTGAAGCAACATTAGCTGGGATATTGGTGTGTAGTGAGAGTGTTCGTAAGGCTCAAGCATATATATATATATATATATATATATATATATATATATATATATATATATATATATATATATATATATAATATATATATATAAACTGAAAACTCACACCCCAGAAGTGACTCGAACCCATACTCCCAGGAGCAAAGCAACTGGTAACTACAGGGCGCCTTAATCCGCTTGACCATCACGACCGGACAAAAGGAAGTGATAGCCTGAGCTATATGAACCACTTCCCCGCCGGCACCTGGATGGTTATCTTGGGCATAGCATTTTATCAAATCACCTCATTTTTTGGGGCAACACGTGAGGAACACAAATGCAAACAAGCCTGAATGGTCCCCAGGACTAGATACAACTGAAAACTCACACCCCAGAAGTGACTCGAACCCATACTCCCAGGAGCAAAGCAACTGGTAACTACAGGGCGCCTTAATCCGCTTGACCATCACGACCGGACAAAAGGAAGTGATAGCCTGAGCTATATGAACCACTTCCCCGCCGACACCTGGATGGTTATCTTGGGCATAGCATTTTATCAAATCACCTCATTTTTTGGGGCAACACGTGAGGAACACAAATGCAAACAAGCCTGAATGGTCCCCAGGACTAGATACAACTGAAAACTCACACCCCAGAAGTGACTCGAACCCATACTCCCAGGAGCAAAGCAACTGGTAACTACAGGGCGCCTTAATCCGCTTGACCATCACGACCGGACAAAAGGAAGTGATAGCCTGAGCTATATGAACCACTTCCCCGCCGGCACCTGGATGGTTATCTTGGGCATAGCATTTTATCAAATCACCTCATTTTTTGGGGCAACACGTGAGGAACACAAATGCAAACAAGCCTGAATGGTCCCCAGGACTAGATACAACTGAAAACTCACACCCCAGAAGTGACTCGAACCCATACTCCCAGGAGCAAAGCAACTGGTAACTACAGGGCGCCTTAATCCGCTTGACCATCACGACCGGACAAAAGGAAGTGATAGCCTGAGCTATATGAACCACTTCCCCGCCGGCACCTTGATGGTGCCGGCGGATCAAGCGGATTAGGCGCCCTGTAGTTACCAGTTGCTTTGCTCCTGGGAGTATGGGTTCGAGTCACTTCTGGGGTGTGAGTTTTCAGTTGTATCTAGTCCTGGGGACCATTCAGGCTTGTTTGCATTTGTGTTCCTCACGTGTTGCCCCAAAAAATGAGGTGATTTGATAAAATGCTATGCCCAAGATAACCATCCAGGTGCCGGCGGGGAAGTGGTTCATATAGCTCAGGCTATCACTTCCTTTTGTCCGGTCGTGATGGTCAAGCGGATTAAGGCGCCCTGTAGTTACCAGTTGCTTTGCTCCTGGGAGTATGGGTTCGAGTCACTTCTGGGGTGTGAGTTTTCAGTTGTATCTAGTCCTGGGGACCATTCAGGCTTGTTTGCATTTGTGTTCCTCACGTGTTGCCCCAAAAAATGAGGTGATTTGATAAAATGCTATGCCCAAGATAACCATCCAGGTGCCGGCGGGGAAGTGGTTCATATAGCTCAGGCTATCACTTCCTTATGTCCGGTCGTGATGGTCAAGCGGATTAAGGCGCCCTGTAGTTACCAGTTGCTTTGCTCCTGGGAGTATGGGTTCGAGTCACTTCTGGGGTGTGAGTTTTCAGTTGTATCTAGTCCTGGGGACCATTCAGGCTTGTTTGCATTTGTGTTCCTCACGTGTTGCCCCAAAAAATGAGGTGATTTGATAAAATGCTATGCCCAAGATAACCATCCAGGTGCCGGCGGGGAAGTGGTTCATATAGCTCAGGCTATCACTTCCTTTTGTCCGGTCGTGATGGTCAAGCGGATTAAGGCGCCCTGTAGTTACCAGTTGCTTTGCTCCTGGGAGTATGGGTTCGAGTCACTTCTGGGGTGTGAGTTTTCAGTTGTATCTAGTCCTGGGGACCATTCAGGCTTGTTTGCATTTGTGTTCCTCACGTGTTGCCCCAAAAAATGAGGTGATTTGATAAAATGCTATGCCCAAGATAACCATCCAGGTGCCGGCGGGGAAGTGGTTCATATAGCTCAGGCTATCACTTCCTTTTGTCCGGTCGTGATGGTCAAGCGGATTAAGGCGCCCTGTAGTTACCAGTTGCTTTGCTCCTGGGAGTATGGGTTCGAGTCACTTCTGGGGTGTGAGTTTTCAGTTGTATCTAGTCCTGGGGACCATTCAGGCTTGTTTGCATATATATATATATATATATATTATATATATATATATATATATATATATATATATATATATATATATATATATATTATATTATATATATATATATATATATATATATATATATATATATGAAACCATAATAATTTATGGCGTCTGTTTTAGTCATTTATTATTTGCTGTCAATGTTGATCCATTGTTAACAAATTAATTGATAAAGTTAAAATTGAGTTAAAATTAATTGATCTGGCTGTCACATAGACAGTGAGTACATGGATAATTTTTTGCACTGCTGATGATCTAGTTTTATAAGCAGCAACCAAAGACGCTATGGACAAATTGATTGAAATACAAGGGTATGTGAAAGATATATAATGCTGAAAGCAACTTCACGTTCAATCCAAGCAAATGTTGTAATATTTTAATTCACTTCAGTCGGTTTATCAGATCTTGAACTAATACTTCTCAGCAGAGAGATTCCCTTAAAATAACCTCAAAAGTATCTTGGTCATATTATGACCTAAAGGGCACGCCCGCTGGTCAATTTCTCTGATGCTATTCGACCTGCGAGTCAGGATACATTTCATACCGAATGAATGTGGACATCATGATACCTGGTCGCAAGTCAAATTATTTTAGTCAGTTTATATGGCTGAGAACTATGAGACCTGCGAAATGCTGACTGTTGAAGTGAGTTCCTGTTTTATGAGCTTTGTGTTAAAAGTGAGTTTGATTCTGGCTAAACCCAGACTCTGCTAATAGTGTAAATATCTTAATTTCTTAGTTATATTTTATATACAGTGTTTATATAAAAATGTATTGTAAGCTCCATGTTTATGTCATTGTATGTCTCACAACTGTATTTCATTATCTATGTTCCATGTAACATATATATATGTAAAATGCCTGTACGTTGATGACTTTAGCCAACTAAACTCCCATGATAACACTAAACCGTTTCACTCATGAATGACTGCATCATCATAAGCCTGAACAGTCCACTCCTGGCTGGCTGCCTCGTGTGTTGACCTTTAATGTTTATCTCGACACATTTTGACGCCGCCTTCAGTTTTCAGTCTTTTTTTTTAGATATACAAGAGTTGTTACATTCTTCTACAGCCACTAGTACGCGTAGCGTTTCGGGCAGGTCCCTGGAATACGATCCCCGCCGCGAAGAATCGTTTTTTCATCCAAGTACACATTTTACTGTTGCGTTAAACAGAGGCTACAGTTAAGGAATGCGCCCAGTAAATCCTCCCCGCCAGGATACGAACCCATGACATAGCGCTCGCGGAACGCCAGGCGAGTGTCTTACCACTACACCACGGAGACTGCTTATTTTGTCTTATTTTGATCACAAGTCAACAGCCTATGTTGTTCCAATGGGAAGGCTTATGACCTTACCCCTTGAAGAATAGTAGCTTACCATATGGGGGACTGAGCATCGTACTCACCTGGGGGATGACGCCCCCGGCGCCCCTTCTGCCGTAGCCAGGTTGGGTGGGATGGTGAGTCTCCTGCGTTCTCCCACACACATGCCGTCCAGGCCCCGGTCCCAGCCCTTGATCACCTGACCAGATCCCAGCCGGAACTCGAAGGGTTCGCCTCGATTTGCGCTGGCCATGGAGGAATAAATAAGGCGTCACGTCATGAGGAGTTCAGTGCAGGAGGGAATGAACATATACTGCAAGCCCGGTGGCCAGTGATCACAAGAACCTTAAAAATAATAATCAATATGGCTTTATAAAATGAATAATAAAGGGAGAGAGACTTTCATAACCAAGCCACAAAGATCATAATATATAAAGTGCGATTAGGGCAACCAATATGGGCTTACTTGACGGACAAGGTCGCTACAGCTGGATGTGATCAACCTAGGTATTCCAGTCCCTGTTGTCAAACCACACTGTTTCATGAAACTAGGGCTGACATAGGAGAGCAATCACTAACACTCAAGGGCAGAAAGCACTAGTATAAAAAGTTATGATATGTTTATAACTGAGAAATAAATGTACGGACAGCACAAAACATCCACTAGACAGTGTGACATTGTAACTGCCACGATTAGTCTAGGTATCGATGCTTACAGAAGGTGGCTGCAGGTAATCTCCCAACGGTGAGCTTTCCAGCTATGAACTATGTGAACATGAGTTAGGGCACACTGAGAAAATCAGTAGGCGCCATTAGGAGGATTTGAACCCTCTCACTTGCTACTCCTAAATAACCCCCCCCCCCCTAGACCACAACATGTAAAAGCAATGTAACCTGGGATTTAGCTGCATCCTCTATGGGTCCTGAGGTTTCCACTGTAGCCCAGCCAGGGTTTCACGCATTGCGCCCCATAACTGTCTAGGGCGTGTATCTGAGAGTACCAAGTGTGGGGGTTCGAATCCTTCAAATGGCTCCTACTGATTTTCTCACTGATACATCACGTTAATGTGATTTCATTGTGCATAGGACACACTCTCCAACACTATATCCGTGATTGCCCTGTTATTAATGATTGCAGACCAAATGGTATGATATACTCTGAGCTTTAACTTCATACACTCACGAATGTTGAAAGAAAATTTTGTGCTCTACCCAGGGTTGTTTGCTAGTAGACTATACTCTCAGTTCATGTTTTCTCCTGACTACGTATGACAAACCATTCTGTGAGATGGGGATATTAGATGAACTCATAGCTAGCTCTATATCTGCACTATACAAACCGCAATTTAGAATATAGGGTAGAAGCACAGTATTGTGTGTACTTTGGCTTGTTAATATAATAAATTACGTCATTTGGACGCCATACTGAATTCTTCAGATACAGCTCCAAGAGTGTTTCAAATCACGTCAACAAATTTATTGCCGTTTACACTCTAGATATCTGTGAATCAAAGCAGTGTGAAATCTCAAATTTCCTTTGTAATATGCTGGTGCAGTAATTTGTTAGAATACCCTAGCCCTTCGTGAATTGCAAAGATGTTCACCTTTATCAAATGATTCACCGAGTCCTTTTTGTCATTTAAAACAAACATAATCATCGTAAATGCATTGGTTGTGTATTGGATTAAATATAGTTCAGGGAAGAGATTATGCGGATCAGAAGCACAAGGCAGTTTACCTCTGGTCGAAGATGGTGCCGTCAGCCAGTCGACCAGTATAGTGGACCTGTATTTTATCCCCAGCAACTCCCTGGGTGCGACACACGGCTGGCCGCTCAGCACCTCCACCTTCAACGCTTCCTGTTGCTGTGCTGCCGCTGCCCACAGACACACAGCCACCACGGACACGCACACACGCACCTGCATCCTGCACATCGGGATAAAATTATGCTCGAAACACTGATATTCTCTGAGGTTGAGTATACTGGCCACTACTAAATATCAACACAAAACAGAACACCAAACGTTAATACAAATTAGATAGGATTAGATTCAGAAAAACCCTGGGCAAATATTAGTTTAGAATAAGGTTGTTGATTTATGTATTTCATGAGTCGACTATACATAGGTGAATGTTTTTTTTTTTTTTATAGATATATACAAGAGTTGTTACATTCTTGTACAGCCACTAGTACGCGTAGCGTTTCGGGCAGGTCCCTGGAATACGATCCCTGCCGCGAAGAATCGTTTTTTCATCCAAGTACACATTTTACTGTTGCGTTAAACAGAGACTACAGTTAATGAAGTGCGCCCAGTAAATCCTCCCCGGCCAGGATACGAACCCATGACAGCGCTCGCGAAACGCCAGGCGAGTGTCTTACCTCTACACCACGGAGACTGTAAATGTGGCTGATTATAAATAGGAACTAGTACTATTACGTATGGGTCAATGTCCCTTGCATTTTCCTCTGTTATTATATTATGTATACAAAGGAATAACGCATTTATAGTGTAAATAAACTATTTCATCGCAAATTATCAGAAGGTGAAGCAGAGACGGAGCATAAAACTACCTTCCAGTAAGTCAGCATTCCACGTCAACGGGTTCTTTAAAAAAATCGCTACTTATCAACAATTAAGGAAGCCACCTTCATTCACAACTTCAATACGTCATTAAAAAACGTCAGCAAGGCTAACAAACACATTACAGCTTGACCTCATTTCCACGTAATCAATGAAGTAAGCACAATTTATCCTTGACGTTATCTTGAGATGATTTCGGGGCTTAGCATCCCGCGGCCCGGTCCTCGACCACTTCCTTTTTGTTACATATCCTCAGGCAGCAGCCCGTAGCAGCTGTCTAACTCCCAAGTACCTATTTACTGCTAGGTGAACAGGTGCATCAAGGTGAAGGAAACTCTGCCTAATTATTTCTACCTCCGCCGGAATCGAACCCGGCGGAGGGTTCGATTAGGACTTAGGACTACGAATCCCGAGCGCTGTCCACTCAGCACTCAGGCCCCATCCTCGTCAAGGCATCGCAATAAGAATTAAAAAAACATTGTACGATAAACGTGCATATGTTTCTTCATAAAGCCTAGTGGAACAATATTTCCCGCTGATGTGCTGTATTGGAATTACTCAAAGACGTTTGATCAAATTACAGGAAATTTATTTTGAAATCACATGCTCGTTGAATCACGGGCAGAATACTAGATATGGCAAAGTAATGGTGCTTCAGGGATCGTGGTCCATTAAGCCCTGACAGGAGGCGGAAGTAACTGTAAAAATAAATAGAAATCATCGAACATAAGAAATGATGATGTCAGTAATCGCTGAGGAGCTTCGATATCAGAGGCGAGGTTTGGCAGTGCTTGTCAACACACTGCCACCTGTGGCAACACTTGTCAACACACTGCCACCTGTGGCAACACTTGTCAACACACTGCCACCTGTGGCAACACTTGTCAACACACTGCCACCTGTGGCAACACTTGTCAACACATTGCCACCTGTGGCAACACTTGTCAACACACTACCACCTGTGACAACACTTGTCAACACACTACCACCTGTGACAACACTTGTCAACACATTGCCACCTGTGGCAACACTTGTCAACACACTGCCACCTGTGACAACACTTGTCAACACACTGCCACCTGTGACAACACTTGTCAACACACTACCACCTGTGGCAACACTTGTCAACACACTGCCACCTGTGACAACAAAGGTCATTATTTTTATGTATGAATCATTTTCCCTGAAATGTTGTCAGTCAGCCTGTGTGTAATTCATATATTGTGCAATACGTTTTCCAGTTGCATTTTAAAATTGGTTCAAGAACTTGGGCAAGCGCAAGGTTCCCGGGGTCACTTGCTCTCTGGGAGATGAACTCCTTCCTGACTTTCTCTCGTGTAATGGTGCTGCGTCTCGGGGATTAGAGATTCATTTATATCACCGTTGAGTTGGCTAACTTGTAACAAACTCACCCTTAACATTGACAAAAATCTTCTATATTTTGCTTGTAATAAATCTTCAGATCAAATTAATCTAAGAATAAACAATATCCACATTAGTAACAAAGTAGATGGTAAATTCCTTGGTGTTCTCATCGATAATAAGCTCTGTGCTGTAGCGCAGAGATAGCAGTTCTCCAGAATATATACACACACAAAAAGCTGCAGTTAGCGCAGTCTGTTCATAGCTGATTGGAACCGAGTTTTCTTACGCCCACAAGATGGGTATGGGTGCATAATAAATGAACTCAACTAAAAACAATGCCTCTGTTCACGTAGCAGTAACTGGGTGCTTGAAAGTTAATTATTTAATCGTTGTGGTTTGCAATCTGGCGAATGGCCAATCATTGCCAGGGGGACCTCAATAAGCCCCAGCAAGTTTCCTTTCCCAAGCAACGGGAAGCCACACCACGCGTATAAAAACTTGCAGATTTTAATGAAACTGAAAGAGACAGTGAAAGTGGCCAGAAGAGGCCGCTCCCAAACTTTCTCTTGTTGTTCTTTCATTGTATCGATGAAAAGAGAAAGCACAGCTGCATTA
The DNA here is from genome assembly GCA_020271785.1 of Procambarus virginalis. Classification (NCBI taxonomy): domain Eukaryota; kingdom Metazoa; phylum Arthropoda; class Malacostraca; order Decapoda; family Cambaridae; genus Procambarus; species Procambarus virginalis. The sequence continues at coordinate 43,529,837 of WNGS01092210.1, read as the reverse complement.
TGCAACTATTGCTGTGCCTCGTTGCAAATGTTCCTCACATCCGTTGATCCTCGTAACATTTTGTTCATCAAAGTTGTATGTGGAGTTACAATAGAGATCAGACCGCCAGGTCTTGCGAGACCTGACTGAGGCTGTGAGCAAGAAGTAACGCCACCTGCAATGACCAACTCCATCTACTGAGACACAACCTGAGAGATAATGCTGAAACACGAGCTGAGAGATAATGCTGAAACACGAGCTGAGAGATAATGCTGGAACACAAGCTGAGAGATAATGCTGAGACACATGCTGAGATAATGCTGAGACACGCGCTGAGAGATAATACTGAGACGCGATATGAGATAATTTTGAGACGCGATATGAGAGATATTGGTGAGACACGATATTTACCTGGGGTTACCCGAGGGCTGCTAACATTCTAGTAGCCCCAACGAGGACAGGAAGCCGGCGGCTTGTCAAAGGTCCCCTATTTGTCCTGATGATTTTTTTAAACCTGAATTTTAAAGTTCAACAGAGTTTGGGCATTTACGGCTTCGGCTGTTAGGCTGTTCCATGGGCGGTAACCTTGTGGGTGACAAAGCATCTCCTTTGTCTTCTGTTTTCAGTCCTGCATTGTGGCTTGTTGAGCTTGAAACCGCACCACCTAGTTGTGCTTGCGGGGATTGAGCTGCGGCTCTTTGGTCCCGCCTCTCAACTGTCAATCTACTGGTGTACAGGTTCCTGAGCTTCTCAAGCTCTATCATATCTACATTTGAATTGTGTATGGAGTCAGCCTCCATCACATCACTTCCTAGTGCATTCCATTTACTTACTACTCTGACACTGAAAATTTCTTTCTAATCTCTGTGGCTTATTTTGGTACTCACACTTCCACAGTGTCCCCTTGTTCGAGAGCTATCCGTATTAAATAATATAACCTTATCTACCCAGTTTATTCCCCTGAGAATTTGTATGTGGTGCTCATGTTTCCCCGAGCTATAGTGTTTTCCAGTGACGTGAGATGCATTTCACACAGCATTTCCTCGTACTCATACCTCTTAGTTCTGGGATTAACCTAGTGGCATACCTCTGAACTTTTTTCCAGCTTCGTCATATGCTTAACAAGATACGGACTCCATGCTGGGTTCGCATACTCCAGACTGGTGTTACATATTGAATACAGTTCTGAATGATTCCTTACCCAGGTTTCTGATGTATGGTCCATGTAACACAAACAAGGACCAACGGTCTTTTGTTTTAGAACTGACCTTTTGAAGGAATTCTCTGGATCATCATCCCCAAATTGTTCAGCATTTTAAAAGTTTCGATGAGATCAGCCCTGCCATTGCCTGGTTTGCAGTGATGTTAGCCCTAAGGCCCTCACCCGTTATTGGCATAAGAGTTGACTTATTTCAGGAATGATTTTGGTTGCCCATTGTTGAACTTTCTGCAATGCAGGTACGTCCTTCTGAATGAGTCTCCTTGCTTGGACACATAACCCAAGGAGAGGCGCACCAGATTTGAATACAGTTTAATAACTACTTCCTTTTCCTAAAAGTCAAGATACGCTTGATTACTCTGGGTTTTTATAAGTATTTGTTTTTATCCCCGCTTTCACTTGTTGTGCAACTTTCAGTGAATGACGGGCTCTGACTCAAAGGTCCGTTTCTTCCTCATCTGATGCATAATGTTGCTAATGTGGTAGTTTTGACGTGGGTTTCTTATGCCCCACATGCTAGCTCTTGTAGTTTTCGATATTCAAACTTTGCCAGAAATAATGATGAGACCAGTAATGAGGTAATGCGCGACACGAACAATGAGTATATGCTGCCGACACGACACGAAATAATACCGAGACACGACATGAGATAATATAATGCTGTGACACAACATGAGAAATAATACTGGACACATAAAAGTGTTGAAGATTAGGTAAACCGTGTCTACTGAGAGACGATAGACACAAGGTGACATTAGACACAGGGAGTCAAAGACACACTTTGACACACTTTGAGAAGATCGTGAGGAAA
>WNGS01092210.1:43509005-43519206 GCA_020271785.1 Procambarus virginalis | reverse complement strand
CTATACAGTGTAGCAAATTCATAAAGTATGTCGGTTTAGGCAACTAATAACTATTGATGTTTAAAACGGTATAAGCAATAACTGTTGCTTTGGGAATTAATTCTAGCAGTTCTCGGTTACTGAAATGATAATACTGTATTAGACTTTTTAATGAAAAGGGTCTTGTTTATTTACATGTGTTTCTGTTAACATGTGTTAATAACACATGTTATTTACATGTGCATCTGTTAACCTCTGTAAGCAATCATGTCGGAAGACGTTATATTTAACACAATAGAGTTACTCTCGCAGCTACAGAACTCTCCTGCTCCCCCTCCCCCATCCTCTCCCCTCGCTTAATACTGTACTTTAATTTTATAGAAATAATTTTTGATTGGTAGTTATAAAATATATTTAAAAAATATTCGTAATGTAATTTCCTGATGTATCTGTCGGCTGAACTGAAAGTGCCGACACTGAACCTGGATATTAACCAGTTTCTGGATAGACCCCCTCCCCGGTCACCATTCTTTAACAGATCATGATAGGGCAGTTTGCTGGCACGCATTGAACTGTAGGTAGTTTATTTTAACCTATTTAAATTCCACTGGAAAAAAATAATTCTAGGCTTTAAATTTGAGCTTCGGTTGCTTTTGCCTTAATAGATTTTCAGACGGTGCTGAAACGTGTCGGTAATTTTTTTAATTTTTTGAAGCCATGCTTTGCGTTTAGTATGAAACAAATGGTTGTCTTAATTTTTAAGCTGTAGTGCTTTTCGGCTACCATAATGGTGTTTAGTATGACATATGTTAAGACTTGTCAAAAAGATTTGGCAATTAAACTACAATAGTTTAATTACCTTGGGTGTAGGTTTTAAATTTTGGCAAGCCCCTTCCCTACAGGGGTATGAATGAGGCTGCAGTAAATGCCTGGCTAGGCTAGGAAGATAAACGGTGGGGTGGGACGAGACATTGTTAGGACTTTGAGATCTAATTATTTTAGAAATAGACTAGACCTATAAAAGGCGCAATTTTCAATTGCATTCTTATGTTAAGATTTACTGAAGTAGACAAATCTTGCCTATTTGGTAATGTTGAACGAATGTAGGAACATTAGGTTATCTACAATAGTACAGAAAGGTGAAGGTTAAATCACAAAATGAGATGTGAAGCGCAGATAATATAGAAACCTTACCATAAGTTTGTATATAGCAACTGGATCGAGTTTTGAGATGAGGTGCTGCTGCTATGAGGAAGATGTGAATAGTTCGTATTTTGCCCATATATACGTGGTGATTTGTGGGGGGTGTGGATAAACCTGCAAGTGTTGCCTAGTTGAATAAATAGGATGATCAGGTATGGCAATGAAATTATTAAAGGGGAAACGCAGATCCTGTGTGCTAGAGCTCACAGGATCTGCTACAAAACTCGAAACTTGGGATTGGAATTGTTCCGGCCGAAGAGTTGTTGCTTGTGTAAGGGTTGTGGGGGCTGCTGGCGTGTTGTTGCTTGGTGTTGGCGTGTTCAGGCTAGGCCTGAACACGGTGTGTGAGGGTGAGGGGTTTGGGCGGGGGGACTATCTGTAGACAGCGCAAAGCCATTACAATATACTGTAGATCACTTGGAAGGGATAAGGATTTGGGATGGGACGGTGGAAAAGAACGGTGCCCAACGGCTTGGACGGTTGGGAATTGAACAGACCTGCATGCAAACGAGACAGTTTATTATTATTAACATCTTTATTGACAAAATTAATTACAATTTTACCTAATCTGAGGATTTCATAAGTGATGCAGCTTAGAAGTAATATAAATAAAATTGTTCATTTCTTAAAATGGCCAAGCAAATTTTGGATAAATTGGAGAGACCGTTGCTCTACCCTCCATCACGAGGAGGGGGTGGAGAAATTTTATCTAGTCCTCAATTTTTTTATACAGCGGATTTATAAGGGCTTTAAACCCTAGGCACTGTCCATAACAGCCTAGCCCAAGGATGTCAAATTTACTATGACGGGCTAGATTTAATTTCACTACATGAAGCTGGCTATGTGATAACTTCTGCCCAGTATTCGGCTTCTTACGCTTGGCATATCTTAGTTTAGCACATTCCATAACGTTTAGAGCGATCTTAAATACTGAATTAGACTGTATTAGCAAGTTGAGAACGAAAAGTTAAAATAACTGATGTTTGGACAAGTGCTTCCAAAAATGGACACAAACTAAGGCGAAACACTGAATCCTGGTATAATTTGGATCCAGATATTGGTAAAAGGCACGCACTAATACTCTAAGCTTTTTAGAAACAATTATTACTTCATTATTTCTTGCTGAAGAAGTGTCCTTCATTACAGAGAATGGGTTTTGGTAAATCTTTAGAGGTATGTCACTTCGTAACACTTTCCTTATTCTTCCTACAACAATTATGTGTAGGTATTGGCATAACACTTGGGTTATGTGCTGTAGGAATTTTAATGTGAAGGATTACTTTGAAAGTTGCCTTTAAAAATGCGCAAGTCTTTTTCTGCTTTTCACTTGCCTCAGAAAAGCAGAAGAGACCTTTGCATAGAGTTGACTATTAATATTCTGAATTCGCCAATTCTTTTGTAAATTGTTTCTAGAGGCAAGTTTGCAAGAACTTGGTTTCTTACGGTCTAGTAACTTCTGAAGTAATTTTTGTTTCTCTAAGTTTACTTCGAAGCCTTTTTCTTAACAGTATTTTGAGCAGATCTGTAACATGCCTTATTGGAGCCTCGGACCTATTTCCTACAGCTTCTTTACACCTCTATATTTTTTTTATACTCTTAACATAATTGCCACTTGTATACTTATCATATTTGTGGGCATGTTTAGCTTGATAATGCCTAAAAATGTTACCCTCCTTGGTATCGGCTACATGTTCGAAAGTCAAACTTGTTAGGTTTCCATTCATTGCCGCAAAAAAATTACTTTACCAATTTTCCTTTACCTTCCTAGTGTTCATTGTTAGTTTCTTTGCCTGTATGACAATGGATTAAAATAATAACGCAGCCTGCTTCTGATAATCAAATGCTCCAATTGCGTCAAACTACGCTTGGACATAATAAACTGCAGAAGACTTGCTGGCCTAGGAGAGGCGGTACCCTCTTTATATCTGCTCAAAATTAACATGCTTAAGAAAAATCCACAAGGGCCGTGATGAGGGTTCGAACCTACGTCCGGGATGATCCCAGACGCGCCTTGGTCGATTACGGTGTATTTAAGGGCGAAGAGGTAGAACAGCTTGCTGACAGATCCCGGGTGCAATGGGGTCTGACAGCTGAATGGACAGCGCTTCGGATTCGTAGTCCCGAGGTTTAGGGTTCGATCCCTGGTGGAAGCGGAAACATTTCGTCAGTGTTTTTCACCCTGATGTCCCTGTTACCTAGTAGTAAATAGGTACATGGGAGTTAAGACAGCTGCCACGGGCTGCTTCCTGGGGTGTGTAACAAGAGGCCTGGTCGAGGACCGGGCCGTGGGCGATAAGCCCCTTAATCATCTCCAGGTAACCTGAAGGTAATGTGCAACTAATCGGTGAATAATTAGTGAGTAGAGCTTGTGGGTTTGTTAATCCCAAATAGAGAAATGAGAAGTATGAAGATTGCGTTAAACTTAAGGACCTGGAAATATCTATATAAATAAACTGTGTAATCTTAGATTATTCAGCTACTACATGAGGCTTGTAATTGAAGGAAAGGATGAGGCTGTTGCCTCGCCATAGTTTCTTGACGTTTTCATTTGATTATGGTTAAACACATGTACAGCACGCTAATTTTGGCCTCTGTGTACCGCTAAAGTACACAAAGCAATTGGCAAGAATAAAACACGCTATTAGGCCTGAGGTATGAGCACGACAAAGGGCTTGCATGTTATTTTGAAGGTGCTGGTATTTAAGTTTGGGAATTTGACCATACTTTGACGTGTAATGCACTGCGCAGCGCTTGTATTACTACTGCTTTAGGTTAGATCTGGGTTTTTAACCTCTGGTATCCATACCCCTTAAGGTACAAGATTAAAATAAGATGCATGGTTCTCTACCCCTGAACAATTAGTCTTGGAATTAACCATCGTCAGCAACTGTACCTAGATTGCATGTGTTGATTATTCAAAACGGCCCAAAATCTGTAGTTAACTTTAATTTGGATTTTTTTTTATTATAAGTGATCTTATTTCGGCTGTTTCTAGCTATCGACATGTAAATTAGAACAAGGCCATTGACGTCTTTTCATGTTCTGGTAATAAGATTGTCTGGCAAACGAGATTTGGACATGTTGCCTAATCCATAAGGATCTGTTATCTTAGATTGAATCCTTGGATTAGTGAATGGTACACCTACTGTACATTATTCACTTGTATTTGCTCTTGCATTTATTTTAACCATATTTAAGTCCTCGTTTTCAATGTGGCCCAAATATGGTGCCTATTGCTTGTTTGCCTATAATGCTGTAAAAAGCAGTCGCAAAATTATTAAAATGGGGAATGTGGTGCAACAAATTAAGTTAAAAAGGAATACCCCACACGGTACAATAATCGTGCGGGCAGTAAATGTTTAATCTATTGTGAATATCTTTATGTGAACGTAAGTAGAGCTTGCTATCCATGATGCTGGCTCGAGAGCGGCAGATACTTTTAAAAACTTGTAGGTACCACAAGTTTTAACAACACTGCAGTTAGTGTTGACGTGGGTCGAGGCATTCCTCCCGTCATTGATTTGGGTTTGTTGCATGACAGAAAATTGACATATTAAAAGGCAAACCGTACATAATCAATTTGTACAGTCATAACCCACAGGTTCTTTATGGCAGAGATTCTAGTGGTCATGCTGTGCAGGTAACTTGGTTTAAACTTAAATATAATAAACTACAAAAGTGATCTTAATTAGGGTAAGCTTCGCCCTTCAACTTTTTTTAATTAAGAAATATTGGTTAAAAGGCAACTTGAATATCTGTGACAGAGATAATTTTGCAAATACAGTACTGGCAATGGAGGGGTTTGGGAGCAAACGTTGAATTTGGCAATTTCCTATCATTCATAAAACAAACTTTCAGAATAAGGTCGGCTACGAGTGAAGTGGAATGCATTTAATTTTAGTGTGAAAAAAGTTAGCGACTTGTCAGTGCACCAAATTATAAAAAGATCGTTCTTCCCAACAGTGTTGTCGTGTATAAAAAGTACTAAGAAATAAATTATGCATGGTGGGCTAATTTTTTATGCACCAATGTCTAAAATATATTTTATACGAGAGTAGGATGATTTTTTTATAACCAAAACTACAGAAACGGCCAGTGGCTGTATATCGTTCTGCCAGTTCTCTACAAAAGTCCACCAAATGGCCACTACGTAATCGGTGCGATGAATTCGCGTTAGTGTGGGAATTGGGGCTTAGCTTTATGCGTATTAACTTGGTTCTTGCAACTGCAGACAGCGGTTAATTTTTCGCTAGTTTCGAAGTACAGTACCAGATAAAATGGTTGTAGCACGATCTACTAGAGGTGCATAATTATAGCAAATGGCTCCCGTTATGAATTTATTAGTTATGTGGATGTTAAACATTTTCCTAGTTTGGTTTTTTAAGATTTCACGTAGTTCCTTGCAACTTTAATGTACTTTCAGATATAGCTATAATAATGGTGTCTGTAGATGTTGTGGCAAGCGATAAATCTCGTTTGCATGGTGCAGATATGACCTTGGGAAGCCTTTTAGTGGCTGTTCCTGCATTCTAATAGTTTACTACAGTCACTACAATTATTCGTATGTGTGTGTGTGTGTGGGGGGGGGAGGTGAGGGGCATGCACGTAGTCTGGTGGCTTCCGGAGGATAAAGTTAATCACCTTTAAATTTCAGGGTCGAGAACTCCAGTCGACAATTTTCAATGGGGCACCGTAGAAGTGGTGGTCGTTCAGCTGGAAATTCCTTTCTAGCTAGCAGGAAGATTCAAACAGAGGAAGTCAAACAGATGGATTGAGGCCACTGCACCCTTCAAACAATTTGCCTCAACCCAGCCCTCGGCGTCGGCCCAGCCCACGGCGCAGGCCCAGCCCCGGCGCAGCCCCCATCCCAGCCCCCGGCGCAGCTCCCGTCGTCGGCCTAGCCCTCTGCGTCGACTAGACCCTCTAATCCAAATCTCTCATCATCAAACACGTATTTTAAACTGTAATAATGACGGCAACCACAGGAGCTGCACACCAAAGCAAGACATAAGAGGCACCCCATCTCATTTTAGTCCAAAGCAGACTTCATTATGGAGAGAGTGTGAAGATGGCGGCGGCGGCAGCAGCAGCTGTTGCAGTACTAGCACTGTTACCTTGAGCACAAATAGCATTGGTAATTGTAATGAGAGCAGTAGCAGCAACGACAGTAATACCAATGGAAGCGGCAACAGTAAGAAAACTGGCAGGACAATACCAGCTCGTCCATCCAATCCCTTGCGCTACAAAACGGAGTTGTGCAGAAGCTTTGAAGAGAATGAGTTTGCAAGTGAGTGTTTCATTGCATATACAATAGAATTATTTGAGAAGGAAATAGCACGGTCAAATATTGTAGGTAGATTTTCTTACGTGGGTAGGGTGGCGGTTCTTTTCACTTTTAAACTTCACTGTTCTTACTATATTTAGATAAATTTGCTTAAAGGATTGCATAGCCTCCACGGTTTGGTGTCTTTGGATAATTACTTTCTTAAAGCTTGGTCATAAACAAGAATAAAATTTGACGATGGTCACAATTACATAAAACCCAATTCTCAACTTATCGGCAATAGTTTGTCCTAATCCGTCAGAATCGTTAAACATAAGACCAGGTGTAGTTCTGTTAGCAAGTTGCCATGTAAAGTACAAAATAAATTCACAATTTTCACCCATTTATCCTCATTGTGAAAACTTTACCAAACCATAAAACAAAATGTCCTTTTAATCATCCTGGTCTTCCCCCCTACCTTCAGATTCAGTTCGGTGCCGGCTTCACCAGTCGACCGTCTTCTGTGCGTTCAAAAGGTCCAAACATATGTGTTTTCCCATATCTTGAGTTTCATCTACTTTATTCTACTTCTTGCATAGCCTTCCCGGTTTGGTGCCTTCTTTTGATAATTACTTACTTATACTACTTCTGTAGTCGTTTTCATTATTTTTAAATGCTACACATGGTGGTTGTAAATCTCTACTGCTCGTATTCTTTTATTATTTGTGTTCATACTAAGATAGCTTTTATATTCAAAGTTGGCATATTTTATTCATGCAGCCAATTGTCTGCATTACTCCCCATCTAGTTTTTTTTTTTCTTCCAGAATTTGTTGTATAAACTAATGTCCTTCCATGACTAATCTTTTGAGTCAAATTTCCTGCAAAGCTACATACACAATACAGATGTTAGAATTCTTAATGCGCCATAATATCTATAATTAGGATAATTATAGTCATAATCTGGATAATCTTAGTCTTGCAGTTGAATTTTCCGAATTAGCGTTGAATCGGTTGAAATAAATTTGCACAACTTTCCTAATACAGTATATGAACAAGTGGTGGAAATATTCATAAATTAGCTGGCTAATAGTCTGAACAAAGCCGTAGGCTTAATGACTTATAATGGTTTCCTTTTTGTTACTCTACTGTAGGTTGTGAATGCTCTGGGCGATTATTTATGGTACTAATTGGGGTACCGGTCTGTATGTCCAAATGCAATATTCGCGCCCAGCAAACTCTAAACTCGGCCACTTTTATTAAGTCTTGTTGTCGCAATGGGAGCCAATCCTATTTTGGGGTACTCTCCTCTAACCACCTTATGAAACTCGTTAAATCACAAATGACCATTGCAAAGTTCTTGGAGGCTAGCCCACAGCGTCTGGCTTCACACCTTGGAACCATTTTTTAGATAAGCACTTGTATGCGCTTGACACCTATCTTGCATCACCATAAAGTTGCTGAAAGTCCTTTGAAAATTTTTAAGGGCATTATTCTATCGGTCATAAATTAACTAGTCGGCTGTCATTGAAGTAAATCTGCAGGCTCAAATGACGTACTAAAGTGTTTAATATTTCTAGCATTATTTTATTGGTAGATTTTAAAATTGATGACTTAGACGGGGCCCTTCCCTTAGGATTGGTTGTCTTTATCTCCTTATTAGAGAAAACTGTGGCATAGGTCTGGTATTTCCACGTGAATGCTCCGAAAAGGCCTGTCTGCAAACCCAAGGGACGTTTTTTTTTTCTTTTTTTATAAGATAGTTTTTCCTTTATTATAATACCAGTGTACCTCTTAGTTTTCCTGCGAGTTGATGCACAACACTCGCTTAAAGAATTGGTACATTAACTTGTTTCCTTAATTATTTTAAACATAGTCAATATCTGCATATGGAGGAAGCTTTGCATTTGCGTTTAGTTTTGTAGTCTACCCCTACGCCACACACTTTATCTCGCCCTCCCTTTTGAATTATTGCAAATTTGCTTGCTTATTTTTTCCAGGCTTTTAATTTACTTTTAAATTATTCTCCAAACTTCTCATGGCAAGTTTAGTATGCTTCTGGCATTCTCCGCCCATTTTCCAATCTAAAGTTTGGTTTGATAAGCCCTCTTGTTAAATTAATCACTTCGTATAACTTGCCACGATCCTGTTCTCGTCAGTTTAATTTACTAAGACATAGTTTAGGTCAATGACGTTAAATTACACGCATCCACTGAAAATCCCAGTTACTTGAACCAATCCATAAACTCCATTGGAGATATTAGTTTATAGCTCGATATGTCATTCCCTTATTGTTTCGTGTCCCTTCGTTATGCATTGGCCAGCCCAGTTGACCCATGCACACATGGTGTTGGATTCATTAGTTGTTCATTTAAGGAGTTTTTTTGTTTAACCCCCGTGCAAAGCCTGTTTAACTTTATCCTATATGAATCTGACGTAGTTCGGTTTCAACCCTTAGATTAGACAGATTCCAAGGTTAGATTCGTCAATTTGCTATCTTTAATAATCTCCCCATTTACTGACATTCATTACTTATCTCAAACACTTAAAAAATATTTTTGCTACATCTTACCGTGATTCTGAAAGTTGGTTCTATATTAATGATTTAAGTGTTTATTTGTACTTATTAACATTCTTTATTGCTGTAAAAGTTTTGAGGTATACTTTAGTCTTATGTTGTCAGGTTTGGAATGCACTTGCACCTTCGCTCATGGTACTGGAATGAACTACGTTGCTGTGCCCCGTCATCCCCGCTACAAGACGGATCTGTGCCGCACCTATCATAGTTTAGGTTACTGTCAGTATGGGACTCGCTGTCACTTCGTCATGACCTAGAAGAGGGCCTGCAGGAATATCTCCCATGAGAGGTCACAGACTGCGTTCTCGACAAGATAGACTAGGTTCAGCTTTATTGGCCTTGGCTAAAAATGCTGGCGTTTCTCCCGACCCATCTGCTAGTGAGGTTCTTTTAGCAAACTTGCGCCGGCTTTATGCAATTAGAATTATGGAAGGAAATTCTGATGGCTCCGATCGCATCTGGAACTTAATTGGGAATGCAATAGACAAATAACAAAGTACTGAGCTAGAGCAAATTCCATGCCAGGATAGGGTTCTAGTCCAAACTGGCAGTAGTAATCTTGGATATTCCTGGGCTCTTTGGCAGAGACCAGTGAAGAGTGCGGTGTGTGGACAAAAGTGTGGATGCCGTGTGTGGACAAAAGTGTGGATGCGTGGTGTGGACAACAAGTGTGGATGCGTGTGTGGACAAGGTGGATGCATGTGTAGAAATTCTGCTGAGAAAAGCGTGTGGTCAGCTTTATTCTGATGTGGTGTTACCTCTCCTCCAGGAGATAGCTGGTGGGATTCTTGGTTTAGCATATTAACACCACCTCTTCTGCCAGATTATGACGACTCCTTGGAATTGCTTTCTTCATTTGCATTCCCAGAATGTAAAATAGTAGAAATAAGCTCACGTGGGGGCCGACCTCTGATTTCGAATCCAATGGAAATGTCTCGTAGACTTCGGCTGCCTTCTATTACAGAGCTCTTCTAAAAATGCATTGATTTTTTTTTTTTTAATTTCAAATTTCTAATTTGAATGAAGGAATAATGCTTTAATTGTAATTGAACATTTCTATGGTATGCTATAGATTATTTAGTACATATTCTTAGAGTAGACTCCTAAATATTATATTTGCCATATTCGAGTGAAATTGCATTATTCTCCTTCTTGGATATGCAACTAGGATATGTACCT
>WNGS01092210.1:43496276-43508005 GCA_020271785.1 Procambarus virginalis | reverse complement strand
TTTGTCTCGAGGTTTTCGTCACTTGTATGGGCGCAGGTGGCTTCGTTGTTGGTCTCTCCACTTGTGCATGCTTCGTCTCGGCGACAGTATGGGTTACTGGCAGTCCTTCCGGTTCCTGTCACTGCGTAGGTGTACTTCGGTCTCTGATAGGGTTGTCCTTCCTTTCGTGGTTGTTTCAGGTCCGTCCTCTTCTGTCGGATACTGTCGCGTCGTATCGTGCGGGCTGCCTGGCGGAACGCTCCAGCTTGCGTTTGGTATTGATATCACTTTCTGCTCCTTTTCTGCCAGTTGTCTCAAACTCCAAATGAAAAGACTTGAGGAGAAGAACGAACCAGCCATGTACCAAGCCTGACCGACCTGCAGAAAGAGGCGGAGCCACAGGAAGACCCTTGGGCTCAGAACCCGAGGGTCCAACCCGGCGAGCTGGGAAAGAACCAAATCCCTGGTGAAGCAGATACACGGACTGGCTGGGAGACCAACCAGCCAGTCATCGAGGTAGGCCAGAACCCGAACACCTAACAGATGCAAGTGGGCACCACATCCCGAGTAAGGCGTTTGATGAAAGCAAGGTGCCAGAATCAAGCTGAATGGAGGCAACAAAAGCAGTAACCTTAACGCCCCACAATGAACCAGACCTAGAACCCCTGATGCACTGGGACGTGCCAATACGCATCCTGAGGTTCAGGGACACCATCCAAGCCCCGGCCCCCACAACGAAGACGGACCTGGGACAGAGGAAGTCTGGGTGATACCTGGTTGATGGGGTTCTGGGAGTTCTTCTACTCCCCAAGCCGGCCCGAGCCAGGCTTGACTTGTGAGAGTTTGGTCCACTAGGCTGGTGCTTGGAGCGGCCATTTCCTGTTTCTTCATCCTGTGTGCTTCCAAATAACGCACTCACATACACCTTGGCTTTAGTACTTGTAGGTTGTATGTAGCCAAGCTGTAAAGCATAGGTAGTATTGAAAAGATTATAGGAAAAGATCAATTTGTAAGGTAATCTTGAAAAGATCGCTTTGTATGGTCCTACACAGGAAGAGATTCAGCTTGCCTCAAAGAGTGTTTGTGTAAGGAAGAGATTCAGATTTCTTGAAAATATCTATGGAAAACACCACCATGGAAGCCGCTACACTGTTCATCTATGCTACTTGTATCAGATGCATCATCACTGAACGCAGAAAACGATTCATCTATGTATCATCTAAATAAATTGGGGATGGCAAGGATTGCAGGGGTGACGCTCAGAGCTACAACTGGATAAGCTCGCTGTATCATCCTCATAGGTGCTGTATCACTTGCATCCGACCTTTGTGTTAGGTCTTTATTGCACCTAGCTTCACCAATATTATGACTCTTATATTCTTCAAACAATAAGGTTGAAATTTTACCGACAGAGCGTTATCTTTCAACACCGCGTCAGACAGGTGTTTGGGAGCCAGAGGCACGTGCGCCACCAATGGTTGCTATTCAGTACTAACCCAGCCAGCAGTCCTAGGGCATTCTGGGAATTTTTCCAAGATGGCTGCCTCTCACTGGTGGTCCTAGAGTCCATTTCATACACAACCAACCTTGTACACATTTAGGATTGGTACCAAAAAATTAAGAGTTTCTCGGTTGGCGCAGTTAAGTGGTTAATGTGGAACTCACTTCAACTCTTCCTTTGTTTGGCCCACTTGTAAAGTGCATCTTTAATTGAATATTTCTTGAAGTTTTCTAGTATTCTACTAGCCCTTGTATCCTTATTAAGCCTCTCGTCTTCCTCAGAGTACACAACTTCCATAATTTCTACATTCATAGCTCTCTTATAAAGCCGTTTGAGAGCATAGATAACCCCCTGATCCATGGGCTGTATTGAGAGGTAGTGTTTGGTGGCAAAGCCATACGTGTTATTTTGCCATCAAGCGATGTTAATTAGCAATGGGGTTAGCTGGGACATTATCAATCAACAGCATTGCCTTTACATCAGCAGTACAAATGCCACGCTCATTGATCTGATGCTTTCTTACTTCTTTACAAAAGTGATTCTGGAACCAGTTTTCAAAAATAATTTGTGTGAACGAGGCATTTTTTGTGTTGTAGTAAACGACAGGTAGTCTGTTCATGCAGTTTTTCAATGCTTTGGGGTGGCAGATTTCCCAACAATTGCGAACTTTGTTCGGTGACTGCCATCTGCATTACTGCACAATAATGCTGAAATTCTTTCCTTGCTTAGCTTGCAACCAGGAATACTCTCTTCAAGCCAAGAGGCAAGTGTTTCTTTGAAGGCATTTCCAGTTAAAGCCTGTTTCATCTGCATTGTACACTTGAAACCAGCTTAGATTATTAGATACCATGTGCTGAGAAAGTTTGTTTAAATGCATTAATACTTCCAACATCTGCATAATACTTCGCCACAAATTTTCTTGTTAATGATGCCATACTCTCTTTAAATCGACATACCCATCCAGTGCTAGCCTTGAAATGTCTATGTTTAACTTTTCAGCAAGTCTTTCAGCTGCATTTCTAATAGAATGAACTGAAACAGCAATTCCTTTTGCACGATGCTGTGTGAACCATTTGTATACAGACAAGTCCAAATCCGTATATTTAGCAGACTCAATGTTTTCCTGTTGCCTATTGCATGAGTTTGACTTTGAGCAATGAATTTCCTAATATTATCCTTTTGCTTTTTATCACAAACTGTAGCTTTACCGATGGTGAATTCTTGGGTGAGACGGGTGACAGAGTATTCACGCTCTGCTTTCTCTATGAAATCAACTTTCTGATCAATTGACAAATATTTTCTCTTGTTTTAAATCTTGAATACCACGAATGTTGCTCTGAGATATCTTGACAGATTATAAATGTTCAAACAATAAAAAGTGTTCAAAATTATCCTTCACGCGCGAGCAACACGTTTTCACACTAGGAGGAGGGGAGACAAATGATACCAGCCACCTCACCAAGGCCTAACGTTCACACGACCTATGCTTGTTTTACTGGCCTACTCAAAATTTAAGCTAAATAGACTTAAAAATGGTTTTAAAATAATATTGTTGGTTGTTATAATAATAAAATATTGTTTGTTTTGAAATTGTATTAATTTTATACAGTACAATACTGTATTAATATCTAATATATTACTGTACATAGGCTGTTAGAGGGAGGGAGAGAGGGATCCAGGAATCCCCCCCCCCCCACCCATGGCTCCAGGAAAGACACACTGTTACCCAGCCACACAATGCCAAATCAGTTGTAGTACCCCCAACTGTCTTAAAATTCTGTTTAAAGGAAATGTGTTCATACTGTTTAAAATACTGTATGTATCATAATTTTTCACCGTTATTATTGCTCATTATGACATTTTTCTAATAAAAAGGCTATTTTCAGTGTAGAAAATGCGATAATTAACATCATTAAATTGACTCGTGGCATTTGACGACGAGAGGAGAGGAGAGTGAGTGGCTGGTCTCTGGTGGTCAGGTGCAGGAGGGAGGATGGGGGGGGGGGCTGGAGGGGAAGCATGGAAGCGCCAGTCACGTGTTGCCTCTACAGCCTCAACTGACACCACTATTACTCCAGCTTCCCTTGACAACTTCTACCACTGACAACCTGCCTCCCATAAGAATACGTAACTTACACCACCTGCCCCCTAACAATAAATCCTACCTACTGACACCACTTGCCCCTGACAACAACTTTCTCACCATTGCCCGCCTGACACCATTTTATCACCATTTTATCACCATTTCTCCCTAGAAACAATGGGTAAAGATAATAAAACCCACTATAACTGTTTACACTTTGGCGAATCATGGTTGATGACAGCCAGCTCCGACGCTCAGCCTTGGTGACCGCTGGGACGAACATTCCTCGTTTAATCAAACATTTGTATGTTCCACTGAACATTTGGTACCGAATTCAATTTGTTTGGCTCTTCTGGGAATTTGATAGAGCAGGGTTCATTAGACTGAGGAAACACTGAAATTGTAAAAAAAAAAAAAAAATAGTCATATTTGTGGTATTAACCACAAATATGACCAGTGCCTGTGAGTGCTGATAACACCCATCCTAAAGTATTACTGTACTTTAGTACCCTCTCATGTGTACGCTATATATTTAAAACTCTGAGCAGCAATGCCAATCCTGACTTTAAACGCTTCCTAAAAGGTTGTAAAAGAAACCATAGCCACCACACCAGAAACAAATACCTATTTGATATTCCAAGAGAGTGCCTTAACCCTCAAACCACTAGGGGCCCAAATGGAATTAACACCCACAGGCGCAACAAAAAAAAAAATCCAAAAAATTCTTTCGTCTCATAGAAGTGTTCATTTTTGTTCCCTGATCACGGAAAAAATAACAACAAAATCGTAGGTGGCATATTTTAGCCGCAAAAGGGTAGGAAATTCTGGCAAAAAAAAAGAGACGTTCGCAGAGCCATTGCCAGACGAGGTCTACTCCGCCGGAGCTCTCAGACGGCAGTTGCCACAAATATATTATTACCTAATTATTTCAATGTCTCTGATTTTTTCTTATTTTTTTTGCAGTAATATTATTCCATACAGTGAATTGTGGTATATTTATATAATAAAATGTGAGAATCATCGTTGTACTCAAAATTATGGTGTGCATATTAGTGATTCAATTATTATGTTCATAAAACTATAAACAATAGTTTTGCTGTTGTTACACTATATACACAGGTTATTTACGTATAAGTATCTGCATGTTTTGTTCACCATAACGAACCATTTTGTTGGTACTGTGAGTCAAAAAGCAACGAGGAGTGACCGCCACACACTCATTGCCACTCCCTCCCTCAACAACACATCACTCACCCTCATTCTCCTCCCACAATACTGTTTTTACATTTATTCACTATACACAGACATTATATATACGTATTTACATGTTTCGTTCACCATAACTGTACATCTAAGCTTGTATGGTGAGTAAAGGCACAAAGATGTAGCTATTCACACAGTCAGCTGGTGACGGCCACCCTCAAGGCCAGATGCACTAATATTTCTCCTCCAACAATATTGTTTGTGGTGTTATTACGCTACATACACACATTATATTTAAGTATCCACTCAATTTAACGGCCTATATGGGGCTGTACCCTGGTCGTTATTTCCGGAGCTCCGTTATTTCCGAAGTTAAGATGTCGGTAATTTTCAAGTAACATTGAAGTAGGATATACTGTATACTGTATAACAAGTGGACCACACAACAAGTGAACCATATAAACCAAACACCTCCTTCCCTCCCCTCCCTCAATGTCTTCCATCCCCTCCCTCATTATCTTCCATCCCCTCCCTCATTATCTTCCATCCCCTCCCTCATTATCTTCCATCCCCTCCCTCATTATCTTCCATCCCTTCCCTCATTATCTTCCATCCCCTCCCTCATTATCTTCCATGCCCCTCCCTCATTATCTTCCATCCCCCCTCCCTCATTATCTTCCATCCCCTCCCTCATTATCTTCCATCCCCTCCCTCATTATCTTCCATCCCCCTCCATTATCTTCCATCCCTTCCCTCATTATCTTCCATCCCCTCCCTCATTATCTTCCATCCCCTCCCTCATTATCTTCCATCCCCCTCCTTTATTATCTTCCATCCCTTCCCTCATTATCTTCCATGCCCCTCCTTCATTATCTTCCATCCCCCTCCTTCATTATCTTCCATCCCTTCCCTCATTATCTTCCATCCCTTCCCTCATTATCTTCCATCCCCTCCTTCATTATCTTCCATCCCCTCCCTCATTATCTTCCATCCCCTCCCTCATTATCTTCCATCCCCCTCCTTCATTATCTTCCATCCCTTCCCTCATTATCTTCCATCCCTTCCCTCATTATCTTCCATCCCTTCCCTCATTATCTTCCATCCCTTACTTCATTATCTTCCATCCCCTCCCTCATTATCTTCCATCCCCTCCCTCATTATCTTCCATCCCCTCCCTCATTATCTTCCATCCCCCTCCTTCATTATCTTCCATCCCTTCCCTCATTATCTTCCATGCCCCTCCTTCATTATCTTCCATCCCCTCCCTCATTATCTTCCATCCCCTCCCTCATTATCTTCCATGCCCCTCCCTCATTATCTTCCATCCCCCTCCTTCATTATCTTCCATCCCTTCCCTCATTATCTTCCATCCCTTACCTCATTATCTTCCATCCCCCTCCCTCATTATCTTCCATCCCCTCCCTCATTATCTTCCATGCCCCTCCTTCATTATCTTCCATCCCCTCCCTCATTATCTTCCATCCCCTCCCTCACTGCCTTCGTCATAACATGAGAACAGCAGGCGATGGAGGAAGGAGCTACTAACGGGGTCGAGGGAGATACTGTGACTGGGTCGAGGCCTGGCTATAAGGACATCAGTCAGCGCCTGCTCGCAGATGCCAACTGTGCATAATTCATAAATAAAACTATATTTGTTTAATTAACAAATAGGAAACTATAAAACATGTTAATGATTAATAATGTATAGTTATATACGAAAATTAACATATTTGGCATAAATATTTTACAACTAAGATTACAAAATTTAATACAGTATGGGGTGATAGGTTTGGCACCATCGCCTTGGTCAGCAATTCTGCCCTCCGCCTTCCTTACCACCACCACACTCTCTACGTATCTCAACACAGCCCCTCTCCCTACCTCCCTCAACACCACCTGTTATGATCTCAGCCTGCAGGAGAAACGAGTCTCACCCTTTGAGAGTTATTCAGCAAGCCTGACCTAACTGGAAGGTCCAGGAATTATAGAGGCGATAACACAGATGTAAAATAGTTTGTTGAATTTATATAAAAGTTTGAGATTATGGGCAATGAACTAGAAAACAGATAAATGACTTGTTAGGAGATGTGGACAAGTTACTGGAGGCGTGAGGCTCGCTTGTGGAGGGCGATGACCTCACTTGAGGCCAGACATCGCAGGGGAGGAGCCGCGCTTCGTTGAGCTCCCGCCAGGAGGGAACCCCTAGTGATATTATCACCAAGAGAAGAGAAGGTGCAGACGTTCCAGCTGTTGAATCGAGCTGAAGACGTTGCGGTCTCAAGTCCTGGACGGCGAGGAGAGAGTATTAAGCCGCCCAGTGACAGTTTTGTGGGCTGTGACAAGCGCCCTGGTCAGACGTTGTCAGAGGGAGAAGCGCCCTCGACCAGATAATCTGTGGTAAGCCCGATTTAAGCCAGTTCATAGTGTTTGCTTGTAGTTGGTCGTGTGCCCAGCGACAGTAGCGATGTTTATTTTCAAGTTAGAAATGTTTTGGTATGGCAGAAAGCCTAAAATAAGAGAGTGAAGTGGGAGGAGCGCGGAGCGACGTCCGTCTTCTCTGAGCGCTGGCGGGCAACTGAAGGAGCCCGGCTCCTGAGGGAGGAGGCCCCTCCCAGCGTGAGTGAGGCTCGCCCAGCGAGGTGGCGCATGGACTCGCCCACGGGGGAGTCCACTCTCATTAAATGTAGAAGACAGATAGAGATTGGAGACAAAGATGTTGTATGATTAATTTTGTTTATGTGTTAAAAAGGGAAACAATTTATTGGAGTGCAAATGGGTTGCAGGTTTGTCTTTGGGGAAGAAGTTGCTGAGGACTTGGAAGCCAGCACAGAGGGAGTGGTTGATGAGACTCCAAGGCAGGGGAGGAGAGGACCCCGAGCTATGAAGAAGCAGTGAGGAGGAGTGTCACGTGCTTCTGCAGAGGTGGTGAAGTGCCACAGTTATTCGAGGAAACTTTATGGTGCAGCAGCCAGGAGAGCTGTGGATGATCCTAATAGGAGTAGGGAAGCACCATAGTTGTTCAAGGAATCTTCATGGTAGCAGCCTGGAGGAGCTGCAGAGGATCCTGGTGTTTAAGCCCTGAGGAACCTGAAGTTGTCAGGGTAGTGAAATAGTTCTAAATGATCACTTGTATGGAGGTGAGAGTGTTTGTCATTAGCGTGAACGACGCAGTGAGAGGTGAGTGATCGTTTGCCATTTATGTGCCAAGAAGTGTATATTGAAGTTTAGAGTTACAGACGTAGGCAGGAGTACCTACAGATATATATGTATTCTAAGACTGATAGAATGGTCGATTGATTCGTTGTGTGGCACGGATCATTTATACTGATATATATATATGTATGTTATTGCATTCAAATGCTGATTTGCCTTATATGTGTTTATAGGTATATATATATGTATACATTCTCTTGATGGTAGTGTAACATTATATTGTAAGACTTAATCTACTTGAGGAGGTTGATAATATTAGGTAATACCAAGAGATAGGATACCACTTAGCAAGCTGAGGATAGAGTTCTGATGGTGTTGGAGTGCAACCTGATTATAATAGTACAGAGTATAGGATTCATCATTATTATTATATGTATGCGTGTATTGTTATGTACTTCGTCCAGTAAATGTATTCAAATTTGCTGGTGTTTGCACTTGTCCCAGTGAGGCTTCCCAGGAAATAGTAAAGAAGAGAGAGAGAGAGCAAGAAACAGGAACCACTGCTGTGGACAGGGTAAGACAGAAGTCTAGTAAGACAAAGGGGATTGAGGAGGTCATATTCCATAAGGAGAGAGTGGGGAGTCACAGCGGCTCGAGTGGGTGTGTGCACGTGACAACAAGGCTGCGTGTTGGAGCCGCATCCCCTAAACGTGTGACGTTGAGCCCCTCTCCAAGAGCCAGAAGTGCCTAGTGTGATCTCCTAGTGAAATATGAGCATTTGTCGAGTTGTGGGTTGGGTGGTCCGTCAGCGGTAACACCACCAAATCCACCACCGCAACAAAATTGGGGGCCTGTGTCCGGGAGAGTGAACTGACACACCCACACCCTGTCCAAGAGTGGATTTGTACACCCTTGTTGAAATAGATAAACTGTGTGACCGCAGGTGTATATTCTCTCTCTTGGGAAGACTCACAGGACAAGATGGATAAGGTGCAAGCATTTGTGGAATCAGGCAAGCCTGAGGACTTGGAAGGTTGCACGAGGGATCAATTAAAACAGATAGCAGAAAAGTGTGGCATCAGGTTGAAAGCATCTAAAGTGGCTGGGATGAAGGATGAGATCCTTAGGCAGTTAAGAGCCAAAAGCGAAGCGGCAGAGCTAGGAGCCCAGAGAGGAGCTGAAAGTGGAAAGGAGGATGATGGGCAGGATGAAGTGAGATCCCAGGGATCGAGTAGGAGCAGCAAGAGTAGCCGCAGTAGCAGGAGTAGCCGGAATAGGAGCTTGGAGAGATTCCAGTTAGAGCTCCAGATGCAGCGAGAGGACAAGGAGAGGCAGTTCCAGCTGGAAAAGATGAAATTAGAACTCCAGATGAAAAATGAAGCCGAGAAAGAAAAAGAGAAAACCAGGCTGGAAGTAGAAAAAGAGAAAACCAGGCTGGAAGTAGAAAAAGAGAAAACCAGGCTGGAAGCAGAAAAAGAGAAAACCAGAGTAAGGGAACTGGAGTTGGAACAGGAGAAAGAAAAGGAGAAAACAAGAGGTCGAAAAAGAGAGAACAAAACAAATGCAAATAGAAGCGAATAGAACCTTGGCTGAGCAAAGGATCGAACATGGGTTGCCAGAGAGCACAACCCAGGTATCACACTCACCAGAGGTTAGGGTTAGGGAGAAGGACATTCCCTTGTTTGTTCCAGAAGAGGCAGAGAGCTTTTTCGAGCACTTTGAGAAGGTGGCCAGCATCAAGGAATGGCCACAGGAGGAATGGGCCCAGCTGGTCCAGTTAAGATTGACCGGTGCAGCCAGGGAGGCTTACACCCAATTGTCTCTAGAAGAGTGCCAGGATTATGCCACAGTAAAGAGCAGCATATTGCGCTCGTTCCAGTTAACCCCAGAAGCTTATAGGAAGCGTTTCAGAGAGATGATCAAAGTTGGAGCATGTACGTTTGCTGAGACAGCAAGGGATCTGGAAAGACGATTCCAGAAGTGGATTGAAGCTGCTGGAGTTGGATCTTACGCTGACCTGAAGCAATTGATGGTCATGGAGAAGTTCTTGGAGATGATGCATCCCGAAACAAAGTTCAAGATCCAAGAAGCAGGGATAAAGGAGGTGAGAGATGCCGCAGATAGGGCGGACATGATTACGGAAGCATATAAGAGCTTGAGGGAGAACAGAGTGAAGAATGAGGTGAGACGCAGCAATGGCAGATCCAGTGGAGCCTGGGGAGGAAGAAATTACGAAAGACCCAGAAGAGTCTGGGGTGAGAAGAATTTTGATAAATGGGCGGATAAACGTAAGTACCCTAAAACTCAGAAGAGTAGGTCGCGCACTTCGTCTGAAAGTGAAGATGAAGGAGCTAAACGAGAAACAAATCATTATCCAGGAAATCAAGAGTCCAGTAAAGCCCCACAGAGTGCAAGTAGTGTACCTGGCCCGAGGAACTCTCATGCGAGTGGACAAAGTCAGAACCACTCTGGTACATATAGAAGAGACTTTTCCCAGGTGAGATGTTACAACTGTAACGGATTGGGTCACGTGATGCGAGATTGTCGGCAGGGCAAGAGAATTGTGACCCTGGCCATGTGTGACCCCCGAAGTAAATATACTAATGTGTTCCAAGACAAACCACAGATGGTGAACTTAGTGAACGAGAGGTATAGGCCGTTCATAAGTAAAGGTTGGATCAGTATAGGAGGCCAACCTGAGGTAGAAGTTGGTATCTTAAGAGATACCGGAGCTAATCAGAGCGTGATTGCGAGAAGCCTGATTGGGAATGATCGACGGTTAGCTGGCAGGAGAAAGATGAAAGTATATGGGTTATTGTCTGAGAGTGACATGCCCGTTTGTACTGTCCAGCTAAGGTCGGAATATGTGTCGGCGGAGGTGATGTTGGGAGTGTGCCCCGACATACCTGTTCCAGGAGTCCAAATGATCCTGGGGAATGACTTGTGCGGGACAAAGGTGTTGCCAAGAGTCATAGCGGAGACTGTGCCAGAGGAGTGCCCAGAAGGCCACGGCACGGGTGGGACACCTGAGAGTGTGAACCTGACTGACATCCGAGGAGATGAGTCAGGAGACCGCCAAGCCATTGAGTACCCTGTCTCGGTAGTGATGAAGGCAGAGGTGGCCGACGAGGAAGACGCTGGAGAAGATGAGACAGTGTCTATTCAGCCGGTAGAAGATATCGACGTAGATATAGCGTGGCTGTTTGATGAAGGTCCAGCTCAGGAAGATGAAGTCTCGGTGAGGCCAAAAGTGAAGATGGCCCAGCCAAAGAAAAATCATGTGAAGAGAGCGAACCTGAGTAGACCCCAGCCTGCTGAAACTAAGGGTCGGAAGGTGAGTGCAACTGTGCTGAGCAGAAGTGAGGAAGGATGTGGACATACTGAGGACGGGAGTAGAGCGTCAAGTGGTCCACGAGCACAGAGGCATTTGGATAGTAGAGTTAAGTTGTTTGAGATGTCAGGAGTTGACATGTTTCACAGAAAACGCGGAGGAGAGATAGTGAAGAAGAATAATAGCCGAGAAAATGGAAGGAGAAGAGACAGTATGTGTGGAGAGATGCTTACGAGCACTCTAGGAGAGGTAAAGCAACATGTACGATCGAGTGCTGTTGGATGTAGTACAGGGCTCGGAGAAACTTTTAGGGAACAAAGAAGAGTTGAAGGAGAAGAATGTAGTTGTATAGAGGCGAGAAGTGTGAGAAGAGGATGATGATACAAGCATGGAGGAGTAGAAGAAAGCCGAGGACTCGATGGAAGTCGAACAGGATGAGGTCTCAGATAATGAGGAGACGAAAGGGAGGATCGTCGGTG
>WNGS01092210.1:43437950-43464265 GCA_020271785.1 Procambarus virginalis | reverse complement strand
CATTCACGTGGAAATACCAGACTTGCTCAAGTTTTTCTAATAAGGAGATAAAGACAACCAATCCTAAGGGAAGGGGGGCCCCGTCTAATCATCAATTTTAAAATCTACCAATAAAATAATGCTAGAAATTATTATTAACACTGTTAGTACGTCATTTGAGCCTGCAGATTTACTTTCAATGACAGCCGACTAGTTAATTTATGACCGATAGAATAATGCCCTTAAAAATTTTCAAAGAACTTTCAGCAACTTCTATGGTGATGCAAGATAGGTGTCAAGCGCATACAAGTGCTTATCTAAAAAATGGTTCCAAGGTGTGAAGCCAGACGCTGTGGGCTAGCCTCCAAGAACTTTGCAATGGTCATTTGTGATTTAACGAGTTTCATAAGGTGGTTAGAGAGAGAGTACCCCAAAATAGGATTGGCTCCCATTGCGACAACAACGACTTAATAAAATCTCGCTGTGTGTACTCACCTATTTGTGCTTGCGGGGTTGAGCTTTGGCTCTTTGGTCCCGCCTCTCAACTGTCAATCAACTGGTGTACAGATTCCCGAGCCTACTGGGCTCTATCATATCTACCCTTGAAACTGTGTATGGAGTCAGCCTCCACCACATCACTGCCTAAAGCATTCCATCCGTTAACTACTCTGACACTGAAAAAGTTCCTTCTAACGTCTCTGTGGCTCATGTGGGTACTCAGTTTCCACCTGTGTCCCTTGTTCGCGTCCCCCAGTGTTGAATAGTTTGTCCTTGTCTACCCGGTCGATTCCTCTGAGGATTTTGTAGGTTGTGATCATATCTCCCCTTACTCTTCTGTCTTCCAGTGTCGTAAGGTGCATTTCCCGCAGCCTTTCCTCGTAACTCATGCCTCTTAGTTCTGGGACTAGTCTAGTGGCATACCTTTGGACTTTTTCCAGCTTCGTCTTGTGCTTGACAAGGTACGGGCTCCATGCTGGGGCTGCATACTCCAGGATTGGTCTTACATATGTGGTGTACAAGATTCTGAATGATTCCTTACACAGGTTCCTGAACGCTGTTCTGATGTTAGCCAGCCTCGCATATGCCGCAGATGTTATCCTTTTTATGTGGGCTTCAGGAGACAGGTTTGGTGTGATATCAACACCTAGATCTTTCTCTCTGTCCGTTTCATTAAGTACTTCATCTCCTATTCTGTATCCTGTGTCTGGCCTCCTGTTTCCACTGCCTAGTTTCATTACTTTGCATTACTCGGGTTGAACTTCAACAGCCATTTGTTGGACCATTCACTCAGTCTGTCTAGGTCGTCTTGTAGCCTCCTACTATCGTCCTCAGTTTCAATCCTCCTCATAATTTTTGCATCATCGGCAAACATTGAGAGAAACGATTCTATACCCTCTGGGAGATCATTTACATATATCAAAACAGTATAGGTCCAAGGACTGACCCCTGCGGGACTCCACTCGTAACGTCTCGCCAATCTGAGACCTCACCCCTCACACTGACTCTTTGTCTCCTGTTGCTTAGGTACTCCTGTATCCAACGGAGTACCTTCCCTTTCACTCCAGCCTGCATCTCCAGCTTTTTGACTAGTCTCTTGTGTGGCACTGTATCAAAGGCTTTCTGACAATCCAAAAATATGCAGTCTGCCCACCCTTCTCTTTCTTGCCTTATTTTTGTTGCCTGGTCGTAGAATTCAAGTAACCCTGTGAGGCAGGACCTGCCATCCCTGAATCCATGTTGGTGCTGTGTTACAAAGTTCTTTCGCTCCAGGTGCTCCACTAGCTTTCTTCGCACAATCTTCTCCATCAGCTTGCATGGTATGCAGGTTAGGGACACTGGCCTGTAATTCAGTGCCTCCTGTCTATCCCCTTTCTTGTATATCGGGACTACATTAGCTGCTTTCCAAATTTCTGGCAGTTCCCCTGTTGCCAGAGATTTGTTATACACTATGGAGAGTGGTAGGCACAGTTCTTCTGCTCCTTCCTTAAGTATCCAGGGAGAGATTCCATCTGGGCCTATAGCCTTTGTCACATCCAACTCTAGTAAACACTTTCTTACTCCCCGCTTGTAATCTCAAACTCTTCCAGTGGTTCCTGGTTAGCTATCCCCTCTCTTAACCCCTTGTGTGTGTGTGTGTGTGTGTGTGTGTGGTGTGTGTGTGTGTGTGTGTGTACTCAGTTGTGCTTGCAGGGGATTGAGCTCTGGCTCTTTGGTCCCGCCTCTCAACCATAAATCAACAGGTGTACAGGTTCCTAAGCCTATTGGGCTCTATCGTATCTACACTTGAAACTGTGTATGGAGTCAGCTTCCACCACATTACTTCCTAATGCATTCCATTTGTCAACCACTCTGACACTAAAAAAGTTCTTTCTATATATCTGTGGCTCATTTGGGCACTCAGTTTCCACCTGTGTCCCCTAGTGCGTGTGCCCCTTGTGTTAACAGCCTGTCTTTATCAACCCTGTCGATTCCCTGAGAATCTTGAATGTGGTGATCATGTCCCCCCTAACTCTTCTGTCTTCCAACGAAGTGAGGTTTAATTCCCGTAGTCTCTCCTCGTAGCTCATACCTCTCAGCTCGGGTACTAGTCTGGTGGCAAACCTTTGAACCTTTTCCAGTTTAGTCTTATGCTTGACTAAATATGGACTCCATGCTGGAGCCGCATACTCCAGGATTGTTCTGACATATGTGGTATATAATGTTCTGAAAGATTCCTTACACAAGTTTCTAAAGGCTGTTCTTATGTTAGCCAACTTGGCATATGCTGCTGATGTTATCCTCTTGATATGAGCTTCAGGGGACAGGTCTGGCGTGATATCAATCCCCAGGTCTTTCTCTCTCTCTCTCTCTGACTCTTGAAGTATTTCATCTCCTAAATGATACCTTGTATCTGGTCTCCTGCTTCCTACCCCTATCTTCATTACATTACATTTGCTTAGGTTAAACTCTAACAGCCATTTGTTTGACCATTCCTGCAGCTTGTCCAGGTCTTCTTGAAGCCTCAAGCTGTCCTCCCTGTCTTAATCCTTCTCATAATTTTGGCGTCGTCAGCAAACATTGAGAGGAATGAGTCTATACCCTCTGGGAGATCATTTACGTATATCAGAAACAGGATAGGTCCGAGTACAGAGCCCTGTGGGACTCGGCTAGTGACTTCACGCCATTCTGAGGTCTCACCCCTCACTGTAACTCTCTGCTTCCTATTGCTTAGGTACTCTCTTATCCACTGGAGCGCCCTACCAGTTACTCCTGCCTGTTTCTCCAGCTTATGCATCAACCTTTTATGGGGTACTGTGTCAAAGGCTTTCTGACAGTCCAAAAAAATGCAGTCCGCCCACCCTTCTCTTTCTTGCTTAATTTTTGTCACTGATCGTAGAATTCTATCAAGCCTGTAAGGCAAGATTTACCCTCCCTGAACCCATGTTGATGGGTTGTCACGAAGTCTCTTCTCTCCAGATGTGTTACTAGGTTTTTCTCACAATCTTCTCCATCACTTGCATGGTATACATGTTAAGGACACTGGCCTGTAGTTCAGTGCCTCTTGTCTGTCACCCTTTTTGTATATTGGTACTACATTAGCAGTCTGTGTGTGTGTGTGTGCGCGCGCGGTGGTATCAGCCAGAGTGCAGATGCGATGGGTCAGTGTGTTTGTGAGGCTAGGTTACAGTACATGCAGTATGGGGTCTGCAGGAAGGGAACGTGCAGCATGGGTCTGCAGGGAAGGGAACGTGCAGTGTGAGTCTGCAGGGAAGGGAACGTACAGTATGGGTCTGTAGAGAAGAGCACGTAAAACCAAACTCACAGATGAAATAGATACATCAACATAGATTACAAAAAATACATCAACAAGATTACAGCAAGTTGTTGAGTACTGTCTTTCCCCCTCTAGCTAACGTACAACGTGGAGTTCCTGACCATGGAGAAGATCAAGGTAGTAGGAAGCACATACATGGCCGCCTGTGGTCTGCAGCCCGGCCGGAGGAACAGCGACGACTTCACCATCGAGGAAAGAGACAAACGGGAGAACGTGTTGACCATTACTAGGTTTGCCGCTGCTATGTTCGTGAAGCTGGAAGCTATTAACAAAGAGCACATGCAGCCTTTCCAGCTAAAGAGTTGGTAAGTTGTTGAAACTCAAAGCATGCCACTTTTGATTGGTAAGGACCTGAAAATAGTAAAGACGTTTCACATTTTATACTGTAATAATTAATAATCTTATGTACGTAGCAAGAGCTTCACTCTTGCACAAGGGAGCAAGAGCAGCAGTAGCACCACAACTCTGAGATAAAGGAGGATGCAGCGTTTCTAAGATGCCATCAAGTATTTAAGAGAAAGTGGGGAAGGGAAAGTGGCACTGATGATACAGAAGCGATGTAATTCTGATAGAATAGCTGCATCAAAAGTATGTAGCTTGCAGGACTTCATCACAGGCATAGTAAAAGCTGACGACAAGAGAACAGTGGTAAGTTATACACAACCCCTCGCCAAACAGGTTTCCAAAGAAAGAGTATGACGAGAACAACAGAAATAGTCTGAAAGTCACCGAAGAGGCAGCAACAGTGGCAAGTGGAGCAAGAACAATTCACCTTATCATAGGTAATTTTAATCACACACAAATTAACTAAACAATGAATGATCTCCATGGGAGGAAATTAATGAACACTTTAGGTAAGTACTTCTTTAAAAAATCACATAACACAGACAACAAGAGGGACAGGTGAGGATAAACTAGTAATGTTATTCCTCGTCTTCACCCAGAATGAAGCAGATATTGAGAGGATAAAATATGAAGTACCCCTTGGTGCCCAGAAACTAATGAATTATAATATTTTATTACTTCGTGGAGTTGAAGGAAGTGAACAGTTGAATAGAAAGTTCAAGAGGAAACTGACTACATGCAGGAAGACTACAGAAGGAAGACGACTTTTCGGTCAGTGCATTTTGATAATGAATTTGAGGGAGACAGTGAGTATGCAGTGCAAAAATGCACAGGAATACATGCTGCTTATAAAACAGGTATTAAAGAAGAGCAAGATTAGCCCATAGTTCAACAGACTATGCAAGGAAGGCAAATGCAGAAGAGAGTGCATGGAAAAGGTACTGGTTACAGACAACCATGGCAAACAGGGAGGCACTATGAAGGGCCAAAAGAAAGTACACTAAAGTTAGGAGAGAATCTGAGACTTTAATAATGAAAGCAGGAAAAGCTAAAGCATGGTCCAAGCTACTGCACAGCCGTATAAAAAACAAACAATGGCAAAGGACCAAATTATCAGGTTAAAAGGAGATATCCTCATAGAGAGTAACAAAAAAGTTTGTGAAAAGTCAAATAGAAGAAATTTTCGACTGAACCAGAGTGGAGCCGTGGCCGGGGTGACAGCAGAAGAGTAAAGATAACAACGAGTTATAGGCTAGTTTCTGAGGGGATAGTGAAAAATCTTATCGACTTGGGTGTAAGCAAGGCTGTAAAACCAGATCAATTGTCGCCATGCTTACTGAAGGCAACAGAGATACCATGCAACCTAGTAATTTATAAAGCAGCATTTGTAAAAATAGAGCTGAACATCTGGAAAGCTGTAGACGTGATGCCAATATTCAAGAAGAGAGACAGGAGGAAGTAAAGCACAGAACAGCTTCACGAACTCGCATTCCGTGCGGAGTAAATGAAAAATAACTAATGTCTTTGAACGACTGGGAAAGACAACGTTTGTGACAGGCATAGATTTCGAGGGGCAAATGATGCCTGACGAACTTGGCAGAGTTTTCTGTGACCAAGAAAGAGAGAGGGCTGAGTAGATTGCATCTTCTTTATCTGCCGAAATGCTTTTGATACTATTCCCCATAACAGACTGACAAAATGAAGAGGCAGGCTGGATTAACTGGGAAGGTACTGGGTAACATAATACATGATGGGAAGTGGTGAGCAGGGTCCCACAGGGTTCAGTCCTTGGACTCTTACATAGAATGACCTGCCTGGAAGGTAAGATTTCCCATGGCATTGTTTGCCATCCATCTGAAACTGCCAAGATGGTAAACTACTGAAGGTCGTATAATACTACAAGAAAATCTAAACAAGATTGGTCAAAAAATAGTTGCTGGAGTTTAACCCCCGATAAATGTAAAGTAATAGTTTGGAATGGGGAAAAGGAGAACAGAAAGATGGTACATAAGACGCCGCACACTGCAGCAGTCGGGGGAAAAAAAGAATGACCGAGGAGTAGACATATATTAATACCATAAATATTAATGCGAGTCATTAATTTGTATTATAAATATAATAAATTCTGCAGCATATGCAACTGGCAAACATTTGAGAGATAATTAGAAACCTAAAACAAGGAACTATTCAGAACACTATGCACAGCTAGTGTCATTCTAGAGCTCCTAGAGTCTGGAGCTCTAACATGGAATCCAAGTCTTATGAAGCACAAGACCAAAATAGAAAAGGACTTAGAGATGTACTGCAAGACTAGACCTGTAGGGCAGCAGGTCGGCTCGCAACCGACTGTTCCAAAGTTCGATTCCCAACAAATCAAGACTTTGGGCACGTGACCTTACGCCTAATGTACCTTTTTACCTATTAGTAAATATATACTTGAAAGTGATATAACTTGTGTGTTGCATTCTGGAGAAGGATGGTTAAAGGCATGCGAGTACCTGTAGACGCCTAACAGGCCTCCTGTCTCCGACAATGGGGAACTGTGTGTGTTATGGGGGTACTGAAAGAATTCGACCTAACCAAATTACAATGAAAAAGTTCCAAAATGTGATATGATCAAAATATATATGATACTGAAAGGAATAGATGAAGTGGATCTAGCATTTTCCAGCTGAACGCAGGTAGGACGAGGAAGGACAGTAGTAATCTGGAAATACAAATTAGTCTGCTAAATATAATATAAGGAAATTTTCATATGCAATGCGTGTAATAAACAAATGGGACGTGCTTGAAGTAGAATTCGTATTATCCACCGCTATTCACAAGTTCACGAGCAAATGTGACAGTGCATTTGAAATGTCAAAAATAATACGAGCAAAACAGTACACGAAGTAAAGGTGGCATTATACCGTAATCAACGTACTCAACTAGTTGTGCTTGCGTGGGTTGAGCTTCGGCTCTTTGGTGCCGTCAGACAACTTCTGTGCCGTCAGACAACTTCTGTGCACCATTTAAAGCTTATACCGTTAAATAAACTGTAACAGCATTTTTGTTTTGTTAACCAGTGTATCCATACTAGCTATCTAGCCAGTAGTAAAATTTATAATTTAACAAAGTTTGCTGATAACTGGTGGTTTGTGGGATGCAGGTATCGACGTGGGGCCGGTGATCGCGGGAGTGGTGGGCGCCCATAAACCCATGTACGACATCTGGGGAAACACCGTCAACGTCGCCTCCAGGATGGATTACACGGGCCTCGAAGGCAAGATACACGTACGTTAACTGGCCTCTTCGTTGATGCTATACATTTTGAACATTTGGGAATATGCAATAAATTAGGCGCCTAGATATATAGTGTTTCATTATTGAAGATTACAGGCAGCATAAAATTAATTGCTTTTCTCATCAAATTCATATTTGTGATTTTCTTTATAAATATACGTTAGTTTTATCACATGATTATGTCCTTTCACCCACGCGTAGGTCACTACAGAAGTAGGCAAGATCCTAGAGGAGCTAGGATGGAATGTCCAGTGTCGAGGAGAAATCCATGTCAAAGGGAAGGGAATTATGATCACATACTTTGTGGACCCCACGAGTGATCCAGGTGACCCTGCTCAGCCCTCTGGATATAACAACAACAACAACAGCAGCAACAACAATAACAACAATAACAAACCAGGTCATGACCCGACTAGCGAGAGAAGACGAAGTAGTCAGCTGAGTCTCAATTCTTTAAAGGGTCTTCTGTCCTCCCACAGAGGCAGCTTGGACATCAACACCAGCAAGGAAGACGACACTCAGAGCACACAGTCTTCTCCTGCATATAGACCAATAACAAACGGGGTAGAAAAACCTGTAAATATTTATGATAATGAATTTCAAATTGCAGCTATGGCTCCTCGCTGCAGTTTAGATTCAAGAATGGCAGAGCTCTCAAAGGGAAAATCGAAAATCAATAACCCTTCTTCAGTTTTGGAAAACCACGAAACGTCTTTCGATGCCCATGACACTGAACATATAGCCATATGTAACACATCATTTAATCCACCACAGCGACACTCGTTTTCAAGTTTTTTAGAGTCTAAGGCGGATAATGTTATTGCTGACGCTCCGAAATTACTGGTACAACATAGAAGCTCAGTGGTATCTCCTAGTTCACAAAGTACCAGAAGTGTGCCAGTCGTTCCTGTCCATGGTAACTTGATCACAAAAGCTTCCATGACTAGGGACGGTGCTAATTCTTGGTGTTCTCAAGACATCATGAAGGAGAAGAGCCAATCCAAGCCACTACACAACTCCCTCACGATACAAAATGAAGAGTTTGACAATATGCGCTTTTAAAAGCAACGACTCACTTGACACTTTGAGAAAATGTGATATTAGTGATAACTTTTAGATTACTAAATGTTCAAATATATTTAGACTAAAACTACTGTAAATTTAACAAAAATATGGAGTATTTTTGTATATTTTTAAATTAATGTATTAAGCATTAGTCAGTGTTGAAACGTCTGTGTTTATGAATAGGAGCCTACTCATATAGACAACATTATACACAGTCATTATCCTGTAAATTGGATAATTGTTATTTACAAAAGCTTTGGGTGCGGTCCCATAGACTGAGTGATGTGACAAAGAGACGACCGAAAATTCTCTGCACAGTGATGCGAGTCCTACAGTTGCAATTATGAGACAGCAGGAGCAGTGCGCTGGGAGGAGCAGTGCACTGGGACGGGAAGTCATTGAAGGCAACCATTGTTAGTGTATTTTGTTAGTTTCGGTGTATTGATACACGCAATGTATTACTGGTGTTTATAGAGATACCTATCTGTCTTTTATTTATACGACGATAACTTTATCGAGTTGATCACTGCCTAATAAATTTTATGTATTGTGCTATAAAAAACTGATCTCTACAGATGTTGAAAATCATTCCTCAATGGTTACTACTCAATAAACTCCCTTAAACAACGTTATATCTGACGCGAGCGCATTAAAGCTGTGAAAGTGTTCAACTTAGATATTTAACTTCCCGAGATATTCACCTGAAAATTTTGGTTATTTCAGAAATGATATCAAATATTTAATACATTTTTGGGTTGACTTGTATTCTCCTGCCCAACTCAACAGAAGTTAGGCAGAAAATTTTAATGGAAAATGTATAGAAAGATTCATGTACTGTACATTACATTGTATTTTTTGTGCATCCTCTAGGTTACATACAACATGTAAGAATATTTATAAATAAATATATATATAAATAAAAACGTCAGATAAATTTTAATTCTCATGTCAGCAACATCCAAACTGTCTCGACATGTCACTTGTTATGGTGTTGGTCCTGTGTTGTGGGGGATGGTCCACGGTGTAAGTATTGCAGAGTATTGAGGGATGGTCCAGTGTTGTGGGGATGGTCTTTATTTAACAATAATGGTCATTACACTTGGTATTTAAAGTAACAGAAGTTCCACAAGACTACAGCTTAAGGTAAACAATCATCAACCCGATATTTTAGTAAACGGAAAACTATACTGTACTTATAAAGTTAATAACTTACAAAAATCAATTAGAAACGTGCATAATCTTGTATGAGCTATGTTTTGTACATATATAAATATGCATGAAACTGTCCCTGCGGTATTATAATTAAACCTGGATGTATTGGAAGGTATGATTATTCCCGGTGACACCTGGGTGGTCAATAGCCAACTGATCTCGTAAATATCTTACTCTGCGCGTACACCGTGTAGCGATCCGACAGCTGTGTAATGTAATTTACAGAACTAGCCTTGCCTTACTTCCTTGTGGAAGGAAAAATGCTTAAGAAGGGATGTGAGCGCTGGTGGTAGAGTTGGAGGGGAGGGGTGGTGACTTGATGCTGCTGGGGGAGGGGCTTGAGGTTGATGGGAGAGGGATAAAATATACCGGAGATGCAATCGCGTGAGAAAAAGGTACTTTCACTAAGATCCTCTCAAGTATCAAAAGAAGGCACCAAGCCGGGTAGACTACGTAACACCAATCGTTGGGGGGGGGGGTATACGGGCTTCATCTGTAGAGTTCTGGCCAACGTATTTACGATTTACAGGAGACGAGAACCACATTCCGTGACGTCCGGTGGAGAGCATGTAGAGAAGCTTTAGTCTTACGCTCACACTACCTAAGCCTCTCGGCACGAGACCAACCTTCAGCCAGATATCATTGACAAGTAATGTCCTCATTTTGGCAGCACTTCATATTTCATTAATAATTTTCTAATTCACCTACCCAAACATACTAAAAAAACTTTCAAAGGAAAGTGTATGGTCTAGGTGATAATATAGCACTATGTTACAGAATATTAAAAAGGTCCTAGATTTCTTTCCGAAAAGCAAAACGAGAGCAGAAGGATATATGATAGGCATTGTCAACGGAGGTAAATTCACAGAGGATTTTATCGATGGATAACCGACTCAAATGAAGTGGGAATAAAAATTTCCGAACATCCTGAAAATCAGTCAATCCAAATCTACTCGTGCATTATTGGACGGCTGGAAAACAATGCTAAATTATCTAATTCTCACTAGGTTACCCGACTCTTATTTTCAGTGCTTAACTTGTAGCTTTATTCCACATTTCTTTTACTCTCATTCAATGATGTCATTAATATATAAATATATATATATATATATATATTATATATATATATATATATATATATATATATATATATATATTATATATATATATTATATATATATATATATATATATATATATATATATATATATATATATATATATATATGCAATTGACGATCACAAAACACTGATCATTTTATGCGGAAAATCCACAGAGAAAAATGAAAAGAGGTAACGTTTCGACTTTGTTAAAGCCTTTGTCAAACCAGACTCAAAGTCTGGTTTGACAAAGGCTTTAACAAAGTCGAAACGTTACCTCCTTTCATTTTTCTCTGTGGATTTTCCGCATATATATATATATATATATATATATATATATATATATATATATATATATATATATATATATAATTTTGTGCCTAATAGCCAGTTAAGGTCACTAAGATCTACATGGCCTAGTATACATGCTCCGAACTAACAGACGAATGATTTTCGTTAATTTGACAAATTACTTTCCAGATAAATTATTATTGTTGTTAGGAAAAAGAAACAATTATATTAGGAACATGAATTACTGACTTGCCTATATATATTAGGATAGGTTTCATCGAATTTCTATGTTGACTTTAACTCAAATTAAAAAGTTTAAATCCTATATAATGTAATGGAAAGCTTCATCATTCCTTACGAATTTTTCTTAGAAAAAACTCTGGGAAAAAACTTAGAGAAAACTCTGCCTGTTAGGCAACTTGGCTTATTACGTACTAATATGAATGTTGTACTTATTATATACCTATTGGTACATATATTTATTTATTATGGTTACAACACGTTCTGTAATGGTATATGTTGTCACTATAAATTTAATATATTAAACACGTGTGGCTATGATTTTTTTCTCAAGCGTGGGCCAGAAGGAAATGTAATAACCATTTACAGGATGCAAATTTTGATACTTCTCGCTTAAATTAAGCTTAACCTTGGAGGTTTACACAGGCATATACAGAACAATACTTGCGCACTACGTAAAATATATATTTGCATGAAATGTATATTTTTTATTCTATTATCATATTGTAGATTTTTTAGGTTAAAATTTCATTCTGCTCTCGAGATATCAGACTCCTCTTCACCAAGTCCCTTACCGTCCCAGTCACTGGCTAGGAGACGGTGAACAATAGGCCATGCGTAATGAGTTTCTAAGCATCAGGTCAATTCATACCGGATAATAGGCTACTGCTAACGTTGTTAGCTCAAAATGAATAGTCTGTTATTCTCTGAGATATGGGGAGGAGAAATAGTTATTGGGTACATCATTTTTTATTGAGGCAGGAAGTCAAGTAACCGGGTTAGCGGTCCACGTTTGAAAAATAGTGCAGCCGTTGCTTAAAGTTATTGGGTCAGGCGGTGACGTCTTCTATTGTCCATGGTAATTGTCTGAAGGGTCGCTCGGCCCTACTTATAAGCTGGAGAGGAGATTTGCGCTTCAGTATTCTGCCGTATCTTGTTGAAGGAAGTACTTCGAGAAGCAAGTAGATTGTAACAATTCATCCATTGTAAATAATTTCCACCAAAGTTTTCGCGATATTATCGTGTCCTATTGGAAGAAGCAAGTCAGTGCAGAAGTCCTTCCTGTCTTTACGGCAGGCATGAAGATCTTTGCTGGCCTTCTACTCCTTGTGGTGCTCGGCCAGGCAACCGCCTCGCTTTACGACAAAGATGTCATCGAGGTGTACAAGTTGGCTAACAAAACTCCAACAAGTGTAGGCAAGTTTACAAAACTTCAACAAGTGTTGGCAAGTTTACAAAACCACAATAAGTACAGGCAAGTTTACAAAACCAAGTGTAAATTTACAAAAGCACAGGTGTAGGCAGGTTTACAAAACCGCAAGTGAAGGCTGGTTTACAGAACCCTAAGTGTATGCAGATTTGCAAAACCACAAATGTAGGTAGATTTACAAAACCCATAAACTTTCCAACAACAAACGTGGGCAAGTTTACAAACCCCATGAGGGATCCCACATGATCAGTCGTGTCCAGCACTTTACCAACTAGCTCACATAAGATATGGTTGCAATCTTGTCTTTGACCATTCCTTATTTTGACCCTTTCCAAGTGCTGTACAGTCGTAATGGCGCTTTCTTCTCATAGTTCATTCATTCCATTCTCACGTTTTGACCAGCGATAAATATAGTGCTTTTTTTTTAACCATGACCGTACGAGCTAGGTAACCCATTTTCACTATCGAGGCCAAAACTCATTAAACAGAGGAGGCCTAAATTTTGTTGTACGTGTACTCTCATTAAAGCATTTAAAATGTAGAGTATTAAATGTAAGTACAGGATGCATTGTCTTAAGACGTACCAAATTTATGTATGACTCACTTGCGATGGTTAGTTTCTTATGTAAATTACTACTGGAGCTGTCATCTATTACTTATTACTTTATCCGGTAGCGGTTCTTCAATAACACGCATTTTATACGATAATTTGATCATTAATTTATGCTAGGCTAAGCATTCGCTTAGTTTCAGGCTTGAAGCTTTCAAAAGAACAATATAATATACATCAACAGACTTTCTCAAATGCACAAAAAATTAGTAAATGCAGAAAAATATTCGCCTATGAATAACACAATAGGTGTAAGCATAATTATGAGCCTGATTAAAAATCTTAGCGCACTCTTACACTGCCGTGTTTCTCACACTGCTCTCTTCATCACCCAGGAATATTATAATCTTATAACTGGTGTCTTTAACTACACACGAAAAGCCTACAAAGACACGAATGAGTGTCTCCACTGTGACTAATAATCCACCGCAATATATAAGTACAATAAACAATATCATTAATCGTTTCTCAAGAACCTCATTCCATCAGCGATAATTTATTCCTAGGCTAACATGAATTTGGAACCTGTTCGCTCAACATGTAAGAAGCGAGAAGTCTCACATTAGATATATGGGAGGTCAACCGAAATATGAAGGTTTGGCCTTCGATTTACAGGGAAAACCACCAAAAATTCTGCACCAGTCGCGGATTTAGCGTCATTAGTAAAAATGACAGAACGGGAATGCCAACTGTAATGTTTCAGGAAAAGCTGCCGTAAAACAGTAGCAAAAGTGAAGAAGTTGACTTTACGCAATTTTAATGTCGCTCCTCTTCTTAAATATAATCACGTTAACACAATTCAAAATCGTTTCTCATCAAACACAACAATGTCGAGTTGTATAATACTCGAGTGTATAAGAATAATACATTTATAAAAGAAAACAATGCTTCTGTCATTACACTATACTTCTTCCATATTGTGGGTCCATATAAAATGCCATTATCAGTACTAATTCGTTGATTCATCTGTGTAGCTGTACTTCCAAGGTATGAATTGTTCCTGACCTTCCTACTTTACCAAGATGGTTCTCTGATTAGGCAGGTCTTCCTGGATGTGTGGGAACATAAAGCGTTCCTAGCAATGCTTCCCAGTTAGAGTGAGCGATTTTTGTAGTAGTTCGCATCCAATTTGTACGGGTATGTACCTAAGCGAGCACACATTATGTAAAGCCTCTTAAGTGGGGGTATCCATACAAGAAATGATCCTTGCAATGTCNGAAGGGATGACGAACTAGTAAAAGGTGACAGGTTCTGGTAGGGATGCTTCTTCAATAATGCTCACCTATGTGCTTTAACCCTGACTATTAAATACAGGGTGTCTCAAAAAAAATGTACTCACTCTTTGAATCTTTTTTTTTTGCGCGTTATCAGCGTTGTCTGGACAATAATGGTCATCAATTTGAACATTCGCAAACATGATTCTTCAAACACATTGTCTCATGTATTCGATGCTATTTCATTTCACTCTATGTCCATAAATAAAGGTTTTCGCATAATTCTAAGAGTGAGTACATTTTTTGAGACACCCTGTAGTTTAACGTGGAAGACTGACACAGTAGGCGAGCGTGGAGACTGTCGACACCCGGGAACTCAGATCATAAGTCGCCATACGTCCTCTAAACTCTGAATAGTAGGTAAAAGAAATTGCGGCAGAAATACATTAGTCTCTGGTTGTGACCATAATCAGGGTAGGAGGAGCCTGAGGTATACCCTGTGGGTAGACCGGGAGACTACCAACACCGTTTTCTCCGCCCGAAAATCCAACCGGAAAACAGAAAAAAATGTATAAGTGCGACAGGCGTGGTAACACTCTTGGGCCGTTGAAGAGAAATGCCTAACGGCAGTGGTAAATCTCGCGCGTCTAGGATCCTCTTGGACGTAGGTTCGAACCCTCATCACGGCCCTGGTGGATTTGTTCGTTTATCGCGTCACGTGTTCCGTCGGTCACCTGGACGAGGTGTCCAGACGTCCGTTGTCCTCTAGGTTGAACCTGGAGACCCCAGGCATTCTGTGATGACCAGCCGAGACAGACACAGACACACATCACACACACATCACACACACATCACACACACATCACACACACATCACACACACATCACACACACATCACACACATCACACACACATCACACACACATCACACACAAACCATCCGTCACCATACATCATATAGCTCCCTTAACGTGCGAGTCTCCTGTGCCACAGGAATTTTAAGTAGCGAAGGTTAATTTAAGAAGTGCTATTTACCAGTGAAGGAGACGTGACCCCCGGCAGCAGTGGTCAGGTCAGCTGCTGGTCCCCCGCGCCACTACTCACCCACTCCTGCCCCAGTATTGGAAATACACGTCTACAGGCATCTATCACAAGAACATTGTGGTATAATTAGAGAACTGAAAAAACAATAAAACATGAAAAAAAGTTCTCAGATTAACGATATTCAAAGAAAATAGGTGATTAGTGAGAAGTTATGTGAAAAACCACATGAGGGAACTGTGAGAGCGTGGAGAGTAGCCGTCATCTGGCCTGATGACGCCGGCGGTGGAGGCGAAGGTGGCCGGGCACAGTAAGTGCCTGGGCAGCCTCCATGGCGTCAGCTACTACCCTCAACCGTGGGACAATGAGACCACTATCTGCACTTCCTACACACGTTACGAGTAAGTCTCGTTGCTGTCGTACAAGTCTATAAGTAGTGCTTCTTGATAATATGACATTGCGTGCGCAGTTGTGCCAGGGGACTCTACTTCTCGCTTCCCCTGAGGCCGCCTGACAGCTCTTCCTTCACAAGGCTGGGGCCACCTGGTTAGTGTGTGTGTGGGCGTTTGGTTCAGGTGTCTCAGTTTACTGCTTTCGTGATTGTAATTATTATGTGGTTTAATTCTTGTATGTTACGTGTTATGACTTACTATGGATTGTACTTTGCGATACTGTATGCTACCTACTTTTATTGTCCCGTGTATGTTTGTCACCCATGTATGAAATGTACCATATTTTGTACTAAGTGTTTTTAGAATATGTTGATTCAGCTACTAATTGTGTACTGTTGTATAATATTGATCTTTTAACCCCTAGAAACGTTGTTTCTCGGGTCGTGTTGCTTCTGATGTTTAAGTGATTGTGTTTCCTTGCGTTTTTATTGTAAATATTATATGCCTTTTAAAAAAAAAAATGAGGTTGCGACACCCTTGTGGTTAGTGAGGATGGGACACCCTTGTGGTTAGTGAGGGTGGGACACCCCTCGTGGTTAGTGAGGGTGGCACATCCTCGTGGTTAGTGAGGGTGTGGGCTGCAGGGTGTGGACGTGCCTGGAGCCCAACAGTGTGAGTCAAGGTGAGAAAGGCTGCCGCTGGCATCGGGGTCACCTCTGCTCTCGTTATCTCATCTGGTAACTCTTCTCTCAATCAATGTTGTTGTCTTTGATAAGCGCTCGCAGCCTCTTCCAAACACGAGGCTTTGGCTTCGTCAGTGTCTGCAGAATTGTTATTATTTCAAATAGTTGTTTTGTTTAGCTTTAATTTTACTTCATACGGTAGTACAGTTGTGTTCGTTCTCGGATCACGGTAGGAATCTCTGGTTCGAATTCCGGGCTGGACGTAAATCTTTGGATACGTTTCCTTTTGCCTGGTGTCACTGTTCACCTTGTAGTAAATAGGTACCCAGGAGTTGGCCTACTGTTGTGAGCTTGCATCCTGGGGAAGGTCAGTAGTTTGACCTTTGGGTGAACCTTGATAGAAGCCTTAAAGTGTGTGTGTGTGTGTGTATGTATGTATGTATGTATGTATGTATGTATGTATGTATGTATGTATGTATGTA
The DNA here is from genome assembly GCA_020271785.1 of Procambarus virginalis. Classification (NCBI taxonomy): domain Eukaryota; kingdom Metazoa; phylum Arthropoda; class Malacostraca; order Decapoda; family Cambaridae; genus Procambarus; species Procambarus virginalis. Next base: position 43,447,304 of record WNGS01092210.1, on the reverse strand, counting down.
TGTATGTATGTATGTATATGTGTATGTATTCCGCCTGTGTCCTCTTGTTCATGTGCCATCCATGTCAAATTGCCCGTCCTTTTCTGCCTGATAATTTTCCTTGAGTATTTTGCATGTGGTGATAATGTGTCTCCTGCATTCTTCTTTCCTCTGGTCACTTGGGTGGCTACCTTGTGGAGGTTACCTTATGGAGGTTCCGGGGATCAACGACCCCGCGGCCCGATCTCCGACTAGGGAGGCCTGGATATAAATAGAAGCTACATCGTGTGGGCCAAAAGCTTTCTGCAGCTTCCTTCATTGTTGTCTTTACCTCTCGTAACTTTACCTCTCAGCTCTGGGACCAGTCTTACGGGACCCATTTCCATTACTGTTCCGAGTGTCATTGGCAAACATTGGAGTCTTTCACAGATATTAGACTTATGATGGCTGCTTGTACTGACACCCCGCGGGACCCAGGCTGGAAACATCATGCCGCTCTCATGACTATTCTATCACTTCCACTATTTCCCACGTGACTTTTCGGTAGAGAGTCGGTCTTGCTTTTTGCAGAGTTTGTAGGATCGAACCCTTAGGGTTCCATCCCCTAATGGTCTAAGTGTTTGGGCACAGTTCCTTAACTCTGTCGTGACATCACAGTTTATGCTCTTATCCTTTCCAAACACTATAATAGTCATCGTGGTTTAGTGCTTTCTTGACTCCTCCCCCCCCCCCCTATCATTCACGCTGCAGTACCCACTATCAAATGTGGGGCACCTCCGTGCTCGTCCTTTTACCAACGTATCTGGCAGGAAGCGGCTCCGGCTAGGCTGTGTGTTACTCACCATTAACTCCGGGCCACTTAATGGACCAAAGACCTGCGCCTTATTGTCCGTAATACATTGTCCCTCTTACAGTCACGCATCTCTTTGAAGAATGTCTTGATTTTTGGCATGATCGGAGATCTTGCTCTCCCAATCCCTCGGAGTCACTTGGTTCTCGATAAAATCTTTGATGAATGCGATACATTTGACATCGGTCGTCTTATGTCTTTTTGCTGTCGTATTTTCATCCTGAATAATGTCTGTCTATATTCATGATAAAATCATTGTAGCAGGGCGGACGGGAGTTTGGTGGAGAACTTCATAATCTACACCAGAGTGTGTGCGGGTTGCATACTGTATAAGTTGGATTGGATACCAGCTCTGTGCCTCCAGAGTCCTAGTGAGTTCGGTCCGACTCCAGGTTGTGCAAGTTTTAAGCATATCGTGGTCCATGGGTCCGGCGAGTATCGCAGATGACCCAGGATGCTGGTTCAATCCCACCATCCCTCCAAAGATTTTTTTCATTAATATCTAGTACGTTTAGACATGAACAAAATCAAGATATAAGGGCCACGGACGAAGCTAGACAATCTTCCTACGTTTACGTTTGTACGTAAACGTAGGAAGGTACCTACGTTTAAACGTAGGTACCTACGTTTAAACGTAGGTACCTACGTTTGATAAATACTTGTAAATGAGGTAAAGACGATGAAAGTAGGTCACGTGAAGCTTTGGTATGCTTGAGCATGTACTTCGCATATAATGAGAAGTAGGTCGCGCAAGATTACGCTTTTATCTGGTGTAATGCGCAAAATTCTTGCTTATGCATTGTTTGAGGGATGCCTCAACGACCCAAACCCTTGTGTCGGTATCTGAACCCTTACTAAAACTGCAGATTATCTATATGATGTATCTTGGCCATGATCCCCTTAGTTGAGATATCATTTTGAGTGTCTCTATCACCTGGAGACACCCACGAGGTCAAGCACCATGAATCAACGCAAGCACCATTTTTCTGTCTCTTAATACATATGGAAGGAATTACGAAGTACACGGTGGGTTAATTATGAGGAGAAAGCGTTACCAGTATGACAATATAGTACTTCGATGGGATGCGGGGAGACAAGGAACTTACCTGGAAAGGGTTTCGGGAGTTCTACTCCCCGAGCACTGCCTAAGGCCAGGAGTGTTGCTGGGATATGAGGACAGGGAACTGGGATATGAGGCAGGAACTGGGATATGAGGACAGGGAATGGGATGAGGACAGAGAGTTGGAATCTGAGACAGAAAACAAAAGCTAATAAAAGATGGGCTCACCATAGCCCGTGCAACTTGGAACTATTTATTCCGAGTAGGTGAATCTAAAACAACTAAACACAGGTACCTCGCAGCCAAGCGGACAGCGTAGTTCTAAGAGCCCGGGTTTGATTCCTGGTTAGACAGAGACAAATGGGCAGTTTCTTTCACCTGATGCCTCTTCACCTAGCAGTCAATAGGTACCTAAGAGTTAGACAGCTCTAACTCAGGAAATACAGGAAAAGGGTCGGGAGTCGGTACATTAGACAACCGATGGTTAGAAAGACGGGGTCTAAAAGCTAACAGCTCGATCCTGCAGGCACAAATAAGAAATACAAATGGTAAATACTCATCCTGCTGTGGTTCACGCAGGATGTGATTAACTGCCTTATGGATCAAGTTATCACAAGACAAACCTGGCTCCAGGTCGGGTTTGAAGCAGGACTGTGGGAACCTGCTCCAGGTGGTTCACAACTGCACATCTCGTAACACACTTGCTCACAGGAAGGGGCAGTGGGGGAATAATCTTGTGTTTTTTTTTTTCCTGCGCAGGACCTAAGCCTCTGGCTGGCCCAAGTGATACGTGTTTTTGTTGTTTTTTACTTAGGTGGAGTATGAGTATTTATAATCCGTATGTTCGCTTCAGTAAGATTATGCCAATGTGTTTAACACTGCTCTGTTTAATTTTATTTGAAATCTTATTGTGTTTGTAACTCTGCACTGTTATATAATGTTCCAGTGGTCTGTCGGGGAATGAGAACGAACGATAACGAAATAATGAGAACTGAAATAAATGTAGATGTATCGTTATCGCTTATTGATATACTTGTTTGATAGAAACGATTACAGATGCATATTCCCCAGATTTCTTTTTTAAATATTTCAGAGATAAGACTTGAGGCATGCCATCTCCAGAGACTTGGTTTGAGTGTGATGTTCACCTTAGGCTACTGGATGGTACTGCGTCATATTTGTTGGCTTCAGGAGAAGCTTAGGGTTGTCAAGGGGACAGGCGAGATGTTCTCCCATGTACACAATTTTACACCCCAAGGCGTCAGTGTCATTACTTTATCAGTTCTCAAAATAGTTCTCAATAGACTTTACACCTATCAGAACAGAAAGTTACTTGTAGTTAGGATAAGTGTGTGTGTGCGTGCGTGTGCGTGCGTGTGCGTGTGTCCCTGTGTGTGTGTGTGTACAGGTGTGTGTGCTACGCAGGTGTGTGTTTCGTCTTCCCAGCCGTTTGGTGCCACCACCTGCTCCGAAACTGTTCCAACCAACCGTCTCCCCTCTCTGCAAAAAAAAAAAAAAACTAATATTTTTTTCCACACCTTTGTTTCCTTGGCTTGATATTTTTTATTTATTTATATTTATATATACAAGTTTGTTACATTCTTGTACAGCTACTAGTACTCGTAGCGTTTCGGTTAAGTTCTTATCCCATGTTCGCCGGAATACGACCCCGCCAAATAGTTTCTAACAACCAGGTATTTTACTGTTGGGTTAAACAGAGGCTACAGTTAAGGATTGACGCCCAGTAAATCCTCCCCGACCAGGATACGAACCCAGGACAAAGCGCTTGCGAAACGTGAGGCGAACGTCCTTAACCACAACACCACAGTGACAGCTTGCTAAGCTGATAGCCTAAACCTGTGACCTCTTTTTTGAGGTTGCCGGTTACAGGAATTCCTAAAGGAATTCCTCTAGCCTCTCTTCGTAACTCTTGTTTTTTTAGTTCCGGAAGCCATCTTGTAGCATACCTTTGCACCTTTTCCAGTTTATTGATGTTCCTTTTGAGATTTAGGCACCATCACAACTGCTCCATATTCCAATTTTGGTCTCACAAAAGTCACGAACAATTTCTTTAGTATTTCACCAGAGGCTTCCACTGTTTAGTGAATTAACGAATGAGGATATCACTGGCGGCGGCTTACGTTCTGAAAACATCGCCGGTGAGGTATCGTTCTGTAGCCGCCCCCAAGTACGGCAGACCACGTCCCCGTCTACCTTAACTATACGCTTACATTTATTGTTGGTTCTTGCCGTAGAAACTTCCTACAATCTTGGTGCCTTATTTGGATAATTACAGTACTTGCTCTCGTAGAAGAAAATAAAGCAAACTACAGAGACCTATTGAAGCAGCTCCTGTTGTCCCATTCGAGGCAGCTCCTGTTGTTCCATGTGAGGCAGCTCCTGTTGTTCCATGCGAGGCAGCTCCTGTTGTTCCATGCGAGGCAGCTCCTGTTCCATACGAGGCACCTCCTATTGTCCCATACGAGGCACTCCTATTGTCCCATGCGAGGCAGCTCCTGTTGTCCATGCGAGGCAGCTCCTGTTGTCCCATACGAGGCAGCTCCTATTGTCCCATACGAGGCACCTCCTATTGTCCCATGCGAGGCAGCTCCATTGGCCCACGCGAGGCAGCTCCTATTGTCCACGCGAGGCAGCTCCTATTGGCCCACGCGAGGCAGCTCCTATTGGCCCACGCGAGGCAGCTCCTATTGGCCCACGCGAGGCAGCTCCTATTGGCCCACGCGAGGCAGCTCCTATTGGCCCACGCGAGGCAGCTCCTATTGGCCCACGCGAGGCAGCTCCTATTGGCCCACGCGAGGCAGCTCCTATTGGCCCACGCGAGGCAGCTCCTATTGGCCCACGCGAGGCAGCTCCTATTGGCCCACGCGAGGCAGCTCCTATTGGCCCACGCGAGGCAGCTCCTATTGGCCCACGCGAGGCAGCTCCTATTGGCCCACGCGAGGCAGCTCCTATTGGCCCACGCGAGGCAGCTCCTATTGGCCCACGCGAGGCAGCTCCTATTGGCCCACGCGAGGCAGCTCCTATTGGCCCACGCGAGGCAGCTCCTATTGGCCCACGCGAGGCAGCTCCTATTGGCCCACGCGAGGCAGCTCCTATTGGCCCACGCGAGGCAGCTCCTATTGGCCCACGCGAGGCAGCTCCTATTGGCCCACGCGAGGCAGCTCCTATTGGCCCACGCGAGGCAGCTCCTATTGGCCCACGCGAGGCAGCTCCTATTGGCCCACGCGAGGCAGCTCCTATTGGCCCACGCGAGGCAGCTCCTATTGGCCCACGCGAGGCAGCTCCTATTGGCCCACGCGAGGCAGCTCCTATTGGCCCACGCGAGGCAGCTCCTATTGGCCCACGCGAGGCAGCTCCTATTGGCCCACGCGAGGCAGCTCCTATTGGCCCACGCGAGGCAGCTCCTATTGGCCCACGCGAGGCAGCTCCTATTGGCCCACGCGAGGCAGCTCCTATTGGCCCACGCGAGGCAGCTCCTATTGGCCCATGCGAGACTGCCTTAAATGTTCTAAGTAATGTTACCCAGCCAAATGTTGCCATAATAGTTAATTACTTATTCCAAGTTAGGCGTCAGAGTACTCGCTCCTAGGATAAAAGACTCAATTATATTGTGTTCTCTCCAGTGTATACAATTGTTCAGCAAAAATTACCCTTTGTTCAATAATGATTCCTCATTCGCAATATAGGCTATTCTGGGTTCCAGCTCCTGGACCCTGGTTTTGCGATGATTATATTCTCAGAAACTTTGGCTGCAGAGACGCGATCGCCATCTTCTGTTTACAAAAGACTGTGCTCCAGACACCACCGGCGTTGGGTGCTCCGAGAGTGTCTGCTATGGTAGGGATTTCGTGTGTAGTCAAGATGTACAATGAATGAAACTGTGTAGTGAGGATGTAACCTGTTAATGGCAGTGTAGTTCACGACGCACACTTAACAAATTGGTATTCTTGGGGACACCCCCGGGAGAGCCCGTTTAGAGAATGTTACCCTAATTCCCCCTCCCCCCATCCTCTTCAACGGCTGATGCCTCACCTAGTCTCACATATTGTATACTCATACTTGTTCTATGTTATCATTTTATATTATTTTTCAAGGAAGCTCGACCATAAGTCTCGCCCTCCCATTCTCTCTCCCCAGAACATGACGTCCTTGTAACGATACGTGTTTCTTTCAGTGTGTTTGTGAACGCCGAGGCTGGAGACCTGTCCTTGGAGGAGGAGGAGGAGAGAGGTGTTGGAGGCGCCGAAAGGGTGGTGCCGAATGGGCGAGTGAGTCTGATCTACGAGCACTACGATCCCTCCCCCCGGAGCTCCGAGGACTCTCACAACGCCGATCGCTTCGAGATAATGGCCCGGAACTCTCTCTCCTCCATACAACAGCGGCGTCAGTCCACCGCCTCCGCCTTCATTAGAGAGCCGCTCACTGCCATCACTGACGACCGTAACTGGTCATGGCACTACCTCAGGGTCAGTATACACCGACACTACCACAGGGGTCAGTATACACCAACACTACCTCAGGGGTCAGTATACACCGACACTACCACAGGGACCGACACTACCTCTGGTTAGTATAAACTGACTGACTTGTCTCGTCCTCAGGAGAGGTTCCGGATCAAGGACTTGGAGGACCTCTTCGAGCAGTACCAGTTCCGCCTCCATCACGCCATGCTCATCGTCTACCTCTTCCTCCAACTCTTCCTCTCCTGCGTGGACATCATCGCCCTCCTCACAACTCAGGTCAGCTTCCCTTATAACTCTGGTCAGCCCTCGTTATAACCAAGATCAACCCTCCTCATAACTCAGGCCAATTCTCATAACTCATGCTTAGATATGGAAACATTTTGTACAAAAAAGGTCTGAATAAGTTAAGTGGTTAAATGATTTATGGTGGATAGTTAATAATTTGTTATTATAGGTTCTGGATAATTGCTTGCTATCATTGGTATTAAGTAGTCACTAGTTTAGCGCTCTGGATGTTCAGTGATTATAACCTTGTGATGTTTATGGAGTCCTGACGTATTCATGCCCTTGGTGGTGATTAGAAATTATAAGATCAGAAGTTATCAATGTTCAATAATTAAAACTACTGACAAATGAGCAGTTTTCATTTAAATTATGCCTCCTCGTATGCAATATTAGCCTAACATTTCAATATTATCATGTGTTCTTGTGATATATATAATATAATACATGCTAAAATACATGTCCAGTGTGGTATTTTGATATCAGCATCAATTTATATATCAAAATCCACTGAAATAGTTGATTTGTACGAATAAGTGTCGTAATGGAGGTGAAGCACAGTTACCCGGGAGGAGCTGCAGTTCTGGGAGGCCGAGGACCTCATCAACGTTCTCAGCGCGTGATCATCAATATAGAACACGGGGGAGGGGGAGGGGGATATGGTTAACATCCATTACTGTAGAACGTAAATAAATGGCAAACTGAAAAAGTGAGTTATCAAACTTTATTCCCGGTGTTGGGAATAGGAAGTCTGTCCCCGCCTCCATAGGTCAACCACTGACCTTTCCCAGGGAGGGGAATCCACATCAGTTACCTAACTCCCGGGTACTCATTTTACTTATAGGTGAACAGTGGCATTAGATAAAATCAAACGTGCCCAACCGTTTCTACCCAGCTCTAGGATTAAACCCAGGTTTCTTGGTTATGAGCCGAAGATGTAGACCAAACGTCTTGCTCATAAATTCTTGTGATTATTGATCCCTTTCTAACTCAATTATTTATTCAACATACTTTGTGATCCGTCGTGATCGACGAGATCCGTGGCAGAAGGTAGACCACTTGGCGTGTTCGCCTCAGGGCCTCGCCACGTAGACAGATACACCCTCCCCACGCACACTCACCCACCATGTGAACCTGGTTATCGCCTTCCCTCTGGCCGTACTAGACTGATACAGGTGATGCTGGAGACACCGCCGCAACATCGCTCAACTGAAGCACACACGAGGGTGAGCAGAGTGACCACGAGGCGTCAGGCACATGCCAGGATACACACTTCGAGAGGACGGCAGTTTGAGTAGAGTGGTGATGAGAAGTGATGAACTCTGGCAGTATTTGAGTATTTTTACTTTCGGCCGATAAAGCGGCACTGACTCGTTGGACAAATCTATTTTACAGCAAGGGCCTGTTGAACTCCTGGAGCACTTGTAGCATGTAATGCCTACACTAGCGTCTTATATATTTTTACAAATGTCTGGAGTCTTACAAGTCATTTCTTGTGGCCATGAAGAAAAGAAACACTTAGCTGTGTGACTCGGTTGAAGAACATAAATATACACTAGATAACGTAGGACATCATACAGAGGCTGGTAGTCATTCCCGAGCACTTGCCAATAATTGAGAACTTGGATATAATATGACAGGCGGACTGTGTTCTGTGTAACCCGATAAGGAGAGAGTTCTAAATCTAAACACAGTCGGAAGGGTTCTACTCCTGCACCTTCTAAAAATAAAAGAAAAGGTTTACAACATTAAAATGGGCCACTTGGCTCGCCATCAGGTGACTCGAGTTCTCATTGATTTGAGATTACTTAAAATTACTTATCAATTACCAAATGATTTCTCAATTAGTAATCATATAAGGTTGTAGTTTGAAAGTGCCTTCACTTAGGGTTAAAGATGACCAAACCACAACTCAGAAGATGGAGAAACGACGACGTTTCGGTCCGTCATGGGCCATTATCGACTTGATGTCCACACGACTTGATAATGGTCCAGGACGGACCGAAACGTCGTCGTTTCTCCGTCTTCTGAGTTGTGGTTTGGTTATTATTTCTTCAGCCATTTTATTGTGACTCTTTGTCCGCACCAAGGTTAAAGTTTTTTCTGGACAGCTGTAGACTAAAAATGTTAACTTGTATAGTTGATTTACTTGATTTTGACCCACCGCTACAGCATGCAACAGAGGACCAGATGATACCCGAGGTGACGGGCCACGCGGCCACCCTGGCTGTGTGTGTAGCAGTTTTGATGTACATGTACAACGAGAACACCTTCCGACAGTTCCCCAGGCTGCACATAGTCATGTCTGGCTTAATGGTGCTCACACTTTTCACCACAGACATCATCCTCACCCTCTACTTCCACTACAACGACGTCACCGGCGGCGACCACAAGGCTGTCAAGGTAGGTTGGTCAGTTTGGTGTTCGGGGGCTTAGTTTCGTCGCGTCTTTTGTCTGGGTTGTGTCCGTTCTCTTCCAGGATGTCTAGTTAGTGTTCTGGTTATAGTGTTGTTTCTGTTATTGTTCCTTTGTGGTCCTCGTGTGGCATCTGTCTGGTCCCAGTACATGACCGAGTTGGTCTTGTGTAGTCCTTTCGTCGTACAGGACTATATTTTGTTCCTGTCTTGTCTGCACCCGTGTTGGTCCACTGATTACTTTGTTGTACCGAGTGAGCTATACCAATGGGCAACAATTAGGTA
>WNGS01092210.1:43411438-43436526 GCA_020271785.1 Procambarus virginalis | reverse complement strand
CGTATGTACGCTAAAGTAGGCTACATCTGTGTACGTATTTACGCTAAGTAGGCTACATCTGTGTACGTATGTACGCTAAAGTAGGCTACATCTGTGTGCGTATGTACGCTAAAGTAGGCTACATCTGTGTACGTATGTACGCTAAAGTAGGCTACATCTGTGTACGTATGTACGCTAAAGTAGGCTACATCTGTGTACGTATGTACGCTAAAGTAGGCTACATCTGTGTGTGTGTGTGTGTGTACGCTAAAGTAGGCTACATCTGTGTGCGTATGTACGCTAAAGTAGGCTACATCTGTGTGCGTATGTACGCTAAAGTAGGCTACATCTGTGTGCGTATGTACGCTAAAGTAGGCTACATCTGTGTGCGTATGTACGCTAAAGTAGGCTACATCTGTGTGCGTATGTACGCTAAAGTAGGCTACATCTATGTGCGTATGTACGCTAAAGTAGGCTACATCTGTGTGCGTATGTACGCTAAAGTAGGCTACATCTGTGTGCGTATGTACGCTAAAGTAGGCTACATCTGTGTGCGTATGTACGCTAAAGTAGGCTACATCTGTGTGCGTATGTACGCTAAAGTAGGCTACATCTGTGTGCGTATGTACGCTAAAGTAGGCTACATCTGTGTGCGTATGTACGCTAAAGTAGGCTACATCTGTGTGCGTATGTACGCTAAAGTAGGCTACATCTGTGTGCGTATGTACGCTAAAGTAGGCTACATCTGTGTGCGTATGTACGCTAAAGTAGGCTACATCTGTGTGCGTATGTACGCTAAAGTAGGCTACATCTGTGTGCGTATGTACGCTAAAGTAGGCTACATCTGTGTGCGTATGTACGCTAAAGTAGGCTACATCTGTGTGCGTATGTACGCTAAAGTAGGCTACATCTGTGTGCGTATGTACGCTAAAGTAGGCTACATCTGTGTGCGTATGTACGCTAAAGTAGGCTACATCTGTGTGCGTATGTACGCTAAAGTAGGCTACATCTGTGTGTATGTACGCTAAAGTAGGCTACATCTGTGTGTATGTACGCTAAAGTAGGCTACATCTGTGTGTATGTACGCTAAAGTAGGCTACATCTGTGTGTGTATGTACGCTAAAGTAGGCTACATCTGTGTGTGTATGTACGCTAAAGTAGGCTACATCTGTGTGCGTGTGTACGCTAAAGTAGGCTACATCTGTGTGCGTATGTACGCTAAAGTAGGCTACATCTGTGTGCGTGTGTACGCTAAAGTAGGCTACATCTGTGTGTGTGTGTGCATGTACGCTAAAGTAGGCTACATCTGTGTGTGTGTGTATGTACGCTAAAGTAGGCTACATCTGTGTATGTATGTACGCTAAAGTAGGCTACATCTGTGTACGTATGTACGCTAAAGTAGGCTACATCTGTGTGTGTGTGTGTACGCTAAAGTAGGCTACATCTGTGTGTGTGTGTGTACGCTAAAGTAGGCTACATCTGTGTGCGTATGTACGCTAAAGTAGGCTACATCTGTGTGCGTATGTACGCTAAAGTAGGCTACATCTGTGTGCGTATGTACGCTAAAGTAGGCTACATCTGTGTGCGTATGTACGCTAAAGTAGGCTACATCTGTGTGCGTACGCTAAAGTAGGCTACATCTGTGTGCGTATGTACGCTAAAGTAGGCTACATCTGTGTGTGTATGTACGCTAAAGTAGGCTACATCTGTGTATGTATGTACGCTAAAGTAGGCTACATCTGTGTGTGTATGTACGCTAAAGTAGGCTACATCTGTGTGTGCATGTACGCTAAAGTAGGCTACATCTGTGTGTGTGTGCATGTACGCTAAAGTAGGCTACATCTGTACTCACTTATTTGTGCTTGTGGGGGTTGAGCTCTGGCTCTTTGGTCCCGCCTCTCAACTGTCAATCATCTGGTGTACAGATTCCTGAGCCTACTGGGCTCTATCATATCTACATTTGAAACTGTGTATGGAGTCAGCCTCCACCACATCACTGCCTAATGCATTGCATCCGTTAACTACTCTGACACTGAAAAAGTTCCTTCTAATGTCCCTGTGGCTCATGTGGGCACTCAGTTTCCACCTGTGTCCCCTTGTTCGTGTACCACCAGTGTTGAATAGTTTATCCTTGTTTACCCGGTCGATCCCCCTGAGGATTTTGTAGGTTGTGATCATGTCTCCCCTTACTCTTCTGTCCTCCAGGGTCGTAAGGTGCATTTCCCGCAGCCTTTCCTCGTAACTCATGCCTCTTGGTTCTTTGACCAGTCTAGTGGCATACCTTTAGACTTTTTCCAGCTTCGTCTTGTGCTTTGACAAGGTACGGGCTCCATGCTACCTACATCTGTATAGCTACATCTGCGTGTGCGTGTGTGTACACTGAAGTAGGCTACATCTGTGTGTATGTACACTGAAATAGGCTATGTCTGTGTGTATGTACACTGAACAGGGCAACATCTGTGTGTGTGTGTACGCTGAAGTAGGCTACACTTGTGTGTATATATGTACAAAGAGTACATGTAGGTCATACCTCTGTGTATGAAGGGGTGACAGGGGACTCAGATGACTAGTTATAGATGTCAGGGACTAATGAAGGAAGTGAGAGGTACTAGTGAAGGGGTGACAGGTAATAGTGGGTGACAGGGACTAATAAAGGGATAACAAGGACTAGTGAAGGGATGACGAACTAGTAAAAAGGTGACAGGTTCTGGTAGGAATGCTTCTTCAATAATGCTCACCTATGTGCTTTAACCCCTGACTATTAAATAGTTTAACGTGGAAGACTGACACAGTAGGCGAGCGTGGAGACTGTCGACACCCGGGAACTCAGATCATAAGTCGCCATACGTCCTCTAAACTCTGAATAGTAGGTAAAAGAAATTGCGGCAGAAATACATTAGTCTCTGGTTGTGACCATAAGCAGGGTAGGAGGAGCCTGAGGTATACCCTGTGGGTAGACCGGGAGGCTACCAACACCGTTTTCTCCGCCCGAAAATCCAACCGGAAAACAGAAAAAAATGTACAAGTGCGACAGGCGTGGTAACACTCTTGGGCCGTTGAAGAGAAATGCCTAACGGCAGTGGTAAATATCGCGCGTCTAGGATCCTCTTGGACGTAGGTTCAAACCCTCATCACGGCCCTGGTGGATTTGTTCGTTTATCGCGTCACGTGTTCCGTCGGTCCCCTGGACGAGGTGTCCAGACGTCCGTTGTCCTCTAGGTTGAACCTGGAGACCCCAGGCATTCTGTGATGACCAGCCGAGACACACAGACATCACACAGACATCACACAGACATCACACAGACATCACACAGACATCACACAGACATCACACACAAACCATCCGTCACCATACATCATATAGCTCCCTTAACGTGCGAGTCTCCTGTGCCACAGGAACTTTAAGTAGCGAAGGTTAATTTAAGAAGTACTATTACCAGTGAAGGAGACGTGACCCCGGCAGCAGTGGTCAGGTCAGCTGCTGGTCCCCCGCGCCACCCCTCACCCACTCCTGCCCCAGTATTGGAAATACACGTCTACAGGCATCTATCACAAGAACATTGTGGTATAATTAGAGAACTGAAAAACAATAAAACATGAAAAAAAGTTCTCAGATTAACGATATTCAAAGAAAATAGGTGATTAGTGAGAAGTTATGTGAAAAACCACATGAGGGAACTGTGAGAGCGTGGAGAGTAGCCGTCATCTGGCCTGATGACGCCGGCGGTGGAGGCGAAGGTGGCCGGGCACAGTAAGTGCCTGGGCAGCCTCCATGGCGTCAGCTACTACCCTCAACCGTGGGACAATGAGACCACTATCTGCACTTCCTATACACGTTACGAGTAAGTCTCGTTGCTGTCGTACAAGTCTATAAGTAGTGCTTCTTGATAATATGACATTGCGTGCGCAGTTGTGCCAGGGGACTCTACTTCTCGCTTCCCCTGAGGCCGCCTGACAGCTCTTCCTTCACAAGGCTGGGGCCACCTGGTTAGTGTGTGTGTGGGCGTTTGGTTCAGGAGTCGCAGTTTACTGCTTTCGTGATTGTAATTATTATGTGGTTTAATTCTTGTATGTTACGTGTTATGACTTACTATGGATTGTACTTTGCGATACTGTATGCTACCTACTTTTATTGTCCCGTGTATGTTTGTCACCCATGTATGAAATGTACCATATTTTGTACTGTTTTTTAGAATATGTTGATTCAGCTATTAATTGTGTACTGTTATATAATATTGATCTTTTAATCCCTAGAAACGTTGTTTCTCGGGTCGTGTTGCTTCTGATGTTCAAGTGATTGTGTTTCCTTGCGTTTTTATTGTAAATATTATATGCCTTTTAAACAAAAAAAATGAGGTTGCGACACCCTTGTGGTTAGTGAGGATGGGACACCCTTGTGGTTAGTGAGGGTGGGACACCCCTCGTGGTTAGTGAGGGTGGGACACTCTTGTGGTTAGTGAGGGTGTGGGCTGCAGGGTGTGGACGTGCCTGGAGCCCAACAGTGTGAGTCAAGGTGAGAAAGACTGCCGCTACCATCGGGGTCACCTCTGCTCTCGTTATCTCATCTGGTAACTCTTCTCTCAATCAATGTTGTTGTCTTTGATAAGCGCTCGCAGCCTCTTCCAAACACGAGGCTTTGGCTTCGTCAGTGTCTGCAGAATTGTTATTATTTCAAATAGTTGTTTTGTTTAGCTTTAATTTTACTTCATACGGTAGTACAGTTGTGTTCGTTCTCGGATCACGGTAGGAATCTCTGGTTCGAATTCCGGGCTGGACGTAAATCTTTGGATACGTTTCCTTTTGCCTGGTGTCACTGTTCACCTTGTAGTAAATAGGTACCCAGGAGTTGGCCTACTGTTGTGAGCTTGCATCCTGGGGAAGGTCAGTAGTTTGACCTTTGGGTGAACCTTGATAGAAGCCTTAAATTGTGTGTGTATGTGTGTATGTATGTATGTATGTATGTATGTATGTATGTATGTATGTATGTATGTATGTATGTGTGTGTGTGTGTGTGTGTATGTATGTATGTATGTATGTATGTATGTATGTATGTATGTATATGTGTATGTATTCCGCCTGTGTCCTCTTGTTCATGTGCCATCCATGTCAAATTGCCCGTCCTTTTCTGCCTGATAATTTTCCTTGAGTATTTTGCATGTGGTGATAATGTGTCTCCTGCATTCTTCTTTCCTCTGGTCACTTGGGTGGCTACCTTGTGGAGGTTACCTTATGGAGGTTCCGGGGATCAACGACCCCGCGGCCCGATCTCCGACTAGGGAGGCCTGGATATAAATAGAAGCTACATCGTGTGGGCCAAAAGCTTTCTGCAGCTTCCTTCATTGTTGTCTTTACCTCTCAGCTCTGGGACCAGTCTTACGGGACCCATTTCCATTACTGTTCCGAGTGTCATTGGCAAACATTGGAGTCTTTCACAGATATTAGACTTATGATGGCTGCTTGTACTGACACCCCGCGGGACCCAGGCTGGAAACATCATGCCGCTCTCATGACTATTCTATCACTTCCACTATTTCCCACGTGACTTTTCGGTAGAGAGTCGGTCTTGCTTTTTGCAGAGTTTGTAGGATCGAACCCTTAGGGTTCCATCCCCTAATGGTCTAAGTGTTTGGGCACAGTTCCTTAACTCTGTCGTGACATCACAGTTTATGCTCTTATCCTTTCCAAACACTATAATAGTCATCGTGGTTTAGTGCTTTCTTGACTCCTCCCCCCCCCCCCTATCATTCACGCTGCAGTACCCACTATCAAATGTGGGGCACCTCCGTGCTCGTCCTTTTACCAACGTATCTGGCAGGAAGCGGCTCCGGCTAGGCTGTGTGTTACTCACCATTAACTCCGGGCCACTTAATGGACCAAAGACCTGCGCCTTATTGTCCGTAATACATTGTCCCTCTTACAGTCACGCATCTCTTTGAAGAATGTCTTGATTTTTGGCATGATCGGAGATCTTGCTCTCCCAATATCCCTCGGAGTCACTTGGTTCTCGATAAAATCTTTGATGAATGCGATACATTTGACATCGGTCGTCTTATGTCTTTTTGCTGTCGTATTTTCATCCTGAATAATGTCTGTCTATATTCATGATAAAATCATTGTAGCAGGGCGGACGGGAGTTTGGTGGAGAACTTCATAATCTACACCAGAGTGTGTGCGGGTTGCATACTGTATAAGTTGGATTGGATACCAGCTCTGTGCCTCCAGAGTCCTAGTGAGTTCGGTCCGACTCCAGGTTGTGCAAGTTTTAAGCATATCGCGGTCCATGGGTCCGGCGAGTATCGCAGATGACCCAGGATGCTGGTTCAATCCCACCATCCCTCCAAAGATTGTTTTCATTAATATCTAGTACGTTTAGACATGATCAAAATCAAGATATAAGGGCCACGGACGAAGCTAGACAATCTTCCTACGTTTACGTTTGTACGTAAACGTAGGAAGGTACCTACGTTTAAACGTAGGTACCTACGTTTGATAAATACTTGTAAATGAGGTAAAGACGATGAAAGTAGGTCACGTGAAGCTTTGGTATGCTTGAGCATGTACTTCGCATATAATGAGAAGTAGGTCGCGCAAGATTACGCTTTTATCTGGTGTAATGCGCAAAAATTCTTGCTTATGCATTGTTTGAGGGATGCCTCAACGACCCAAACCCTTGTGTCGGTATCTGAACCCTTACTAAAACTGCAGATTATCTATATGATGTATCTTGGCCATGATCCCCTTAGTTGAGATATCATTTTGAGTGTCTCTATCACCTGGAGACACCCACGAGGTCAAGCACCATGAATCAACGCAAGCACCATTTTTCTGTCTCTTAATACATATGGAAGGAATTACGAAGTACACGGTGGGTTAATTATGAGGAGAAAGCGTTACCAGTATGACAATATAGTACTTCGATGGGATGCGGGGAGACAAGGAACTTACCTGGAAAGGGTTTCGGGAGTTCTACTCCCCGAGCACTGCCTAAGGGCAGGAGTGTTGCTGGGATATGAGGACAGGGAACTGGGATATGAGGACAGAGAGTTGGAATCTGTAGACAGAAAACAAAAGCTAATAAAAGATGGGCTCACCATAGCCCGTGCAACTTGGAACTATTTATTCCGAGTAGGTGAATCTAAAACAACTAAACACAGGTACCTCGCAGCCAAGCGGACAGCGTAGTTCTAAGAGCCCGGGTTCGATTCCTGGTTAGACAGAGACAAATGGGCAGTTTCTTTCACCTGATGCCTCTTCACCTAGCAGTCAATAGGTACCTAAGAGTTAGACAGCTCTAACTCAGGAAATACAGGAAAATGGGTCGGGAGTCGGTACATTAGACAACCGATGGTTAGAAAGGCGGGGTCTAAAAGCTAACAGCTCGATCCTGCAGGCACAAATAAGAAATACAAATGGTAAATACTCATCCTGCTGTGGTTCACGCAGGATGTGATTAACTGCCTTATGGATCAAGTTATCACAAGACAAACCTGGCTCCAGGTCGGGTTTGGAAGCAGGACTGTGGGAACCTGCTCCAGGTGGTTCACAACTGCACATCTCGTAACACACTTGCTCACAGGAAGGGGCAGTGGGGGAATAACCTTTGTTTTTTTTTCCTGCGCAGGACCTAAGCCTCTGGCTGGCCCAAGTGATACGTGTTTCTTGTTTCTGTTTTACTTAGGTGGAGTATGAGTATTTATAATCCGTATGTTCGCTTCAGTAAGATTATGCCCAATGTGTTTAACAACTGCTCTGTTTAATTTTATTTGAAATCTTATTGTGTTTGTAACTCTGCACTGTTATATAATGTTCCAGTGGTCTGTCGGGGAATGAGAACGAACGATAAACGTAAATAATGAGAACTGAAATAAATGTAGATGTATCGTTATCGCTTATTGATATACTTGTTTGATAGAAACGATTACAGATGCATATTCCCCAGATTTCTTTTTTAAATATTTCAGAGATAAGACTTGAGGCATGCCATCTCCAGAGACTTGGGTTTGAGTGTGATGTTCACCTTAGGCTACTGGGTGGTACTGCGTCATATTTGTTGGCTTCAGGAGAAGCTTAGAGTTGTCAAGGGGGTCAGGCGAGATGTTCTCCCATGTACACAATTTTACACCCCAAGGCGTCAGTGTCATTACTTATCAGTTCTCAAAATAGTTCTCAATAGACTTTACACCTATCAGAACAGAAAGTTACTTGTAGTTAGGATAAGTGAGTGTGCGTGCGTGCGTGTGTGTGTGCGTGTGCGTGTGTGTGTGTGTGTGTGTGTGTGTGTGTGTGTGTGTGTGTGTGTGTGTGTGTGTGTGTGTGTGTGTGTGTGTGTGTGTGTGTGTGTGTGTGTGTGTGTGTGCGTGTGTGTGTGCGTGCGCGCGCGCGTGCGTGCGTGCGTGCGTGCGTGCGCGCGCGCATCCCTAAGTGTAGTTACAGGATGAGAGCTACGCAGGTGGTGGTTCGTCTTCCCACCACTTTGGCCTCCACCTTCTCCCTAAACTTGTTCCAACCGTCTACCACTCTACAAAATAAAAAAAACTAATATTTTTCCACACCTTTGTTTCCTTGGCTTGATATTTTTTATTTATTTATATTTATATATACAAGAGTTGTTACATTCTTGTACAGCTACTAGTACGCGTAGCGTTTCGGTTAAGTTCTTAATCCCATGTTCGCCGGAATACGACCCCGCCAAATACTTCTAACAACCAGGTATTTTACTGTTGGGTTAAACAGAGGCTACAGTTAAGGATTGACGCCCAGTAAATCCTCCCCGACCAGGATACGAACCCAGGACAAAGCGCTTGCGAAACGCGAGGCGAACGTCTTAACCACAACACCACAGTGACAGCTTGCTAAGCTGATAGCCTAAACCTTGTGACCTCTTTTTTGAGGTTGCCGGTAAAGGAATTCCTAAAGGAATTCCTGTAGCCTCTCTTCGTAACTCTTGTTTTTTTCAGTTCCGGAAGCCATCTTGTAGCATACCTTTTCACCTTTTCCAGTTTATTGATGTTCCTTTTGAGATTTGGGCACCATCACAACTGCTCCATATTCCAATTTTGGTCTCACAAAAGTCACGAACAATTTCTTTAGTATTTCACCAGAGGCTTCCACTGTTTAGTGAATTAACGAATGAGGATATCACTGGCGGCGGCTTACGTTCTGAAAACATCGCCGGTGAGGTATTGTTCTGTAGCCGCCCCCAAGTACGGCAGACCACGTCCCCGTCTACCTTAACTATACGCTTACATTTTATTGTTGGTTCTTGCCGTAGAAACTTGCTACAATCTTGGTGCCTTATTTGGATAATTACAGTACTTGCTCTCGTAGAAGAAAATAAAGCAAACTACAGAGACCTATTGAAGCAGCTCCTGTTGTCCCATTCGAGGCAGCTCCTGTTGTTCCATGTGAGGCAGCTCCTGTTGTTCCATGTGAGGCAGCCCCTATTGTTCCATGCGAGGCAGCTCCTATTGTTCCATGCGAGGCAGCTCCTGTTGTTCCATGTGAGGCAGCTCCTATTGTTCCATGCGAGGCAGCTCCTATTGTTCCATGCGAGGCAGCTCCTGTTGTCCCATACGAGGCAGCTCCTGTTGTCCCATACGAGGCAGCTCCTGTTGGGTTGTTCCATGCGAGGCAGCTCCTGTTGTTCCATGCGAGGCAGTTCCTGTTGTTAAATGCGATGCAGCTCCTATTGGCCCACGCGAGGCAGCTCCTATTGGCCCACGCGAGGCAGCTCCTATTGGCCCACGCGAGGCAGCTCCTATTGGCCCACGCGAGGCAGCTCCTATTGGCCCACGCGAGGCAGCTCCTATTGGCCCACGCGAGGCAGCTCCTATTGGCCCACGCGAGGCAGCTCCTATTGGCCCACGCGAGGCAGCTCCTATTGGCCCACGCGAGGCAGCTCCTATTGGCCCACGCGAGGCAGCTCCTATTGGCCCACGCGAGGCAGCTCCTATTGGCCCACGCGAGGCAGCTCCTATTGGCCCACGCGAGGCAGCTCCTATTGGCTCACGCGAGGCAGCTCCTATTGGCCCACGCGAGGCAGCTCCTATTGGCCCACGCGAGGCAGCTCCTATTGGCCCACGCGAGGCAGCTCCTATTGGCCCACGCGAGGCAGCTCGTATTGGCCCACGCGAGACTGCCTTAAATGTTCAAAGTAATGTTACCCAGCCAAATGTTGCCATAATAGTTAATTACTTATTCCAAGTTAGGCGTCAGAGTACTCGCTCCTAGGATAAAAGACTCAATTATATTGTGCTCTCTCCAGTGTATACAATTGTTCAGCAAAAATTACCCTTTGTTCAATAATGATTCCTCATTCGCAATATAGGCTATTCTGGGTTCCAGCTCCTGGACCCTGGTTTTGCGATGATTATATTCTCAGAAACTTTGGCTGCAGAGACGCGATCGCCATGTTCTGTTTACAAAAGACTGTGCTCCAGACACCACCGGCGTTGGGTGCTCCGAGAGTGTCTGCTATGGTAGGGATTTCGTGTGTAGTCAAGATGTACAATGAATGAAACTGTGTAGTGAGGATGTAACCTGTTAATGGCAGTGTAGTTCACGACGCACACTTAACAAATTGGTATTCTTGGGGACACCCCCTGGAGAGCCCGTTTAGAGAATGTTACCCTAATTCCCCCTCCCCCCATCCTCTTCAACGGCCGATGCCTCACCTAGTCTCACATATTGTATACTAATACTTGTTCTATGTTATCATTTTATATTATTTTTCAAGGAAGCTCGACCATAAGTCTCGCCCTCCCATTCTCTCTCCCCAGAACATGACGTCCTTGTAACGATACGTGTTTCTTTCAGTGTGTTTGTGAACGCCGAGGCTGGAGACCTGTCCTTGGAGGAGGAGGAGGAGAGAGGTGTTGGAGGCGCCGAAAGGGTGGTGCCGAATGGGCGAGTGAGTCTGATCTACGAGCACTACGATCCCTCCCCCCGGAGCTCCGAGGACTCTCACAACGCCGATCGCTTCGAGATAATGGCCCGGAACTCTCTCTCCTCCATACAACAGCGGCGTCAGTCCACCGCCTCCGCCTTCATTAGAGAGCCGCTCACTGCCATCACTGACGACCGTAACTGGTCATGGCACTACCTCAGGGTCAGTATACACCGACACTACCACAGGGGTCAGTATACACCAACACTACCTCAGGGGTCAGTATACACCGACACTACCACAGGGACCGACACTACCTCTGGTTAGTATAAACTGACTGACTTGTCTCGTCCTCAGGAGAGGTTCCGGATCAAGGACTTGGAGGACCTCTTCGAGCAGTACCAGTTCCGCCTCCATCACGCCATGCTCATCGTCTACCTCTTCCTCCAACTCTTCCTCTCCTGCGTGGACATCATCGCCCTCCTCACAACTCAGGTCAGCTTCCCTTATAACTCTGGTCAGCCCTCGTTATAACCAAGATCAACCCTCCTCATAACTCAGGCCAATTCTCATAACTCATGCTTAGATATGGAAACATTTTGTACAAAAAAGGTCTGAATAAGTTAAGTGGTTAAATGATTTATGGTGGATAGTTAATAATTTGTTATTATAGGTTCTGGATAATTGCTTGCTATCATTGGTATTAAGTAGTCACTAGTTTAGCGCTCTGGATGTTCAGTGATTATAACCTTGTGATGTTTATGGAGTCCTGACGTATTCATGCCCTTGGTGGTGATTAGAAATTATAAGATCAGAAGTTATCAATGTTCAATAATTAAAACTACTGACAAATGAGCAGTTTTCATTTAAATTATGCCTCCTCGTATGCAATATTAGCCTAACATTTCAATATTATCATGTGTTCTTGTGATATATATAATATAATACATGCTAAAATACATGTCCAGTGTGGTATTTTGATATCAGCATCAATTTATATATCAAAATCCACTGAAATAGTTGATTTGTACGAATAAGTGTCGTAATGGAGGTGAAGCACAGTTACCCGGGAGGAGCTGCAGTTCTGGGAGGCCGAGGACCTCATCAACGTTCTCAGCGCGTGATCATCAATATAGAACACGGGGGAGGGGGGGGGATATGGTTAACATCCATTACTGTAGAACGTAAATAAATGGCAAACTGAAAAAGTGAGTTATCAAACTTTATTCCCGGTGTTGGGAATAGGAAGTCTGTCCCCGCCTCCATAGGTCAACCACTGACCTTTCCCAGGGAGGGGAATCCACATCAGTTACCTAACTCCCGGGTACTCATTTTACTTATAGGTGAACAGTGGCATTAGATAAAATCAAACGTGCCCAACCGTTTCTACCCAGCTCTAGGATTAAACCCAGGTTTCTTGGTTATGAGCCGAAGATGTAGACCAAACGTCTTGCTCATAAATTCTTGTGATTATTGATCCCTTTCTAACTCAATTATTTATTCAACATACTTTGGTGATCCGTCGTGATCGACGAGATCCGTGGCAGAAGGTAGACCACTTGGCGTGTTCGCCTCAGGGCCTCGCCACGTAGACAGATACACCCTCCCCACGCACACTCACCCACCATGTGAACCTGGTTATCGCCTTCCCTCTGGCCGTACTAGACTGATACAGGTGATGCTGGAGACACCGCCGCAACATCGCTCAACTGAAGCACACACGAGGGTGAGCAGAGTGACCACGAGGCGTCAGGCACATGCCAGGATACACACTTCGAGAGGACGGCAGTTTGAGTAGAGTGGTGATGAGAAGTGATGAACTCTGGCAGTATTTGAGTATTTTTACTTTCGGCCGATAAAGCGGCACTGACTCGTTGGACAAATCTATTTTACAGCAAGGGCCTGTTGAACTCCTGGAGCACTTGTAGCATGTAATGCCTACACTAGCGTCTTATATATTTTTACAAATGTCTGGAGTCTTACAAGTCATTTCTTGTGGCCATGAAGAAAAGAAACACTTAGCTGTGTGACTCGGTTGAAGAACATTAAATATACACTAGATAACGTAGGACATCATACAGAGGCTGGTAGTCATTCCCGAGCACTTGCCAATAATTGAGAACTTGGATATAATATGACAGGCGGACTGTGTTCTGTGTAACCCGATAAGGAGAGAGTTCTAAATCTAAACACAGTCGGAAGGGTTCTACTCCTGCACCTTCTAAAAATAAAAGAAAAGGTTTACAACATTAAAATGGGCCACTTGGCTCGCCATCAGGTGACTCGAGTTCTCATTGATTTTGAGATTACTTAAAATTACTTATCAATTACCAAATGATTTCTCAATTAGTAATCATATAAGGTTGTAGTTTGAAAGTGCCTTCACTTAGGGTTAAAGATGACCAAACCACAACTCAGAAGATGGAGAAACGACGACGTTTCGGTCCGTCATGGGCCATTATCGACTTGATGTCCACACGACTTGATAATGGTCCAGGACGGACCGAAACGTCGTCGTTTCTCCGTCTTCTGAGTTGTGGTTTGGTTATTATTTCTTCAGCCATTTTATTGTGACTCTTTGTCCGCACCAAGGTTAAAGTTTTTTCTGGACAGCTGTAGACTAAAAATGTTAACTTGTATAGTTGATTTACTTGATTTTGACCCACCGCTACAGCATGCAACAGAGGACCAGATGATACCCGAGGTGACGGGCCACGCGGCCACCCTGGCTGTGTGTGTAGCAGTTTTGATGTACATGTACAACGAGAACACCTTCCGACAGTTCCCCAGGCTGCACATAGTCATGTCTGGCTTAATGGTGCTCACACTTTTCACCACAGACATCATCCTCACCCTCTACTTCCACTACAACGACGTCACCGGCGGCGACCACAAGGCTGTCAAGGTAGGTTGGTCAGTTTGGTGTTCGGGGGCTTAGTTTCGTCGCGTCTTTTGTCTGGGTTGTGTCCGTTCTCTTCCAGGATGTCTAGTTAGTGTTCTGGTTATAGTGTTGTTTCTGTTATTGTTCCTTTGTGGTCCTCGTGTGGCATCTGTCTGGTCCCAGTACATGACCCGAGTTGGTCTTGTGTAGTCCTTTCGTCGTACAGGACTATATTTTGTTCCTGTCTTGTCTGCACCCGTGTTGGTCCACTGATTACTTGTTGTACCGAGTGAGCTATACCAATGGGCAACAATTAGGTACAAATCATTAGAAAGATGAGGCGAGCAATGTCCAGGTAAGTGCATCAGGTCCAAGTAAGTTTATTGACATTACAAGATTCATCGCAAAAGGATAGTGGCTTAGGCTGTTTCTACCCACTATTACACGTCCTTCAAAGGGGCTTATAGATCCACACTGTACACATATATAATAATTACATTTTACATTAAATTTATATTAATGTAATTGTCATATAGTATATATATATTACAAAATGTTTTAAAGGAATTTTAGTATTACATTCTTGAGGCAAAATGTTTGAAGCTCGTAAGAATTCTCTCAATTATGCCATTACCACTCATCCATACAATTTGATGTGGTGCATTATTAATTTCTTTGCTTCAATATTGTTCAAGCAAGTTACATGCTCACACTTGAGCATGTAGCGTGTGGGCAGCCTACATGCCCTCACACGCTACATAGTCGACATAACTTACTTAACTATGTTACGACATAACATGTAACATAACTTACATGCCTTATCTTTTTCACAGGTATCAGCACCGTATTGCCAGAAATATTTATACCCCCTAATCTTAACTCGTGTATTAGTGGCGGAGCAAGAGTTAGGAGTGAGGCACTAATACAGAAGTTTAAGACAGCCATACAATTATTTAGAAGCAAGGGAGGGATTCCGATCATGTGTGGCATTCTTCCAAGATAGGGAGTTGAAAATGAACGGCTGCCTAGAGCACTTGCAGTCAATTGCAGACTCGACAAATCTTGCAGATTAAATACAGTATTTATTCATTAATAACTGGGAACATTTATATGAAAGGAATGCTGTATATGCTCGGGTTGGAGTTGTCTGTCAATTTGTTGGAATCTGTGGTTGAAGGTGGTTTGTTTGGGTTTAAACTGTTAAATGATAGTGATATCGGAATGGATTTGGGAAAAGGAGGGAACAAAAGTTTGGGTAAAAGGAAAAGGGATGGAGACCGGGCCTTAACATAACAATAACATTAAGGTGTGTATTACACAATTAGCAGGAGTATTAGAAACAAAATTGACGATTTAATTGCTCTTGTCTGCATAGAAACTAAATATTATTGCAGTAACCAAATCGTGGATGAATTGTGAAAACAGGGAACTATTAGCTGAATATCAAATTAAGGGATTCAGACTATTTCACACTAATAAACAGATTAGATGAAAAGGAGGGGGGGGGAGGAGTAGCTGTACGTGACAGGGAAATTTTAATATATTCTGTCAAAGAGGGAATTAAAACTGAGATGCAAGCATATTTCTATCCCCTGTAACTACACTTTCACACACACACACACACAGTAGACAACTTCCAACTAATGAGGTATTTGGTATGTGGTCAGTTCGGGAACATGGTGTACGTGCTACTGGTGGTGTACGTGTTCCTGCCTATCCCCCGCAAGTACCAGACCATACTCATGGCGCTCTTCCTCTCCGCCGGGTACCTCGCCCTCGGCTACTTCACCATCAGCGGCTCCAACAATGACAGCGACTCTTACCACGTCCTCACCAAGGTAAGTCGTGGCTCTCTTCCTTCTCACCCTCGGCTACTTCACCATCAGTGGCTCCAGTACCACCGTGAATCACAATATCCTCACCAAGGTAACAAATGTTGCTTTATCCTGACAGGCTCCCAGTAGTAGCTCTTGACGTGTCACCAACTCCCTTCTGAAGAGGGAGACAGTACTTTTATAAAGAACTTACTCAACCGGGAAGACTGTAGCACCCGCCAAGCGGGAGTAATATACGTCAACAAACTTAATTCAATTTTTCTCCATGGATTTTGAATCGCCATTTTTGAAACTTATCTATTATATTTTTGTATTTATACTTGTATTAACGTATTCTTTAGTATTTTGCAATTTTTGTATACTAATGTCCATTGTAACTTTATGATCTGCTTCGCCCCCAAGAATTGTGTTGTATCGCGTTTAACGTTCTTAGGTGTCTTATGACCTTTACAAATTACCATGTCGTCTTCCAAGCCGACATTTGCATTATGTTTCTTTTGCTAAATTCACGTGCAAAGCTAAAGCAGAAAAACCATGATGGCAAAACCAGGGACCACATGATGGAAATCCAAATACTAATGATTTTAAACAGAGAAAGAAAATACTTGGATAAGTTGCCTAACAAATATTAGAACTTGGCATAAAGTGTAAGGGACCAGGTGAGTGTGTGCGCACTTGTTAATTTTTTGTCAGATATTTGTACGTACATGGTCGAGGTCCACCTTTGGACTTCGAATGTGGAGTCACAGCCGCAGTAGCCTTTACTGGTCAGGAAGAAAGCAACCCTTCCTCGCAAATTCGTATAGTCAATATTGACTTATTTAATAAGTGCATAGGTGACATACTTAACATAATAGTTTCCCTTGAAAATCTTCATAGAAAACACCGACCTTACCTAACCTACTTAGTATGTTAAGATAAGCATCTTATTGCTTCGTAATTACAATTATTACCTAACCTATACCTATAATAGGTTAAGTAACAATTGTAATTACGAAGCTATAAGATGCTTATTTTAACATACTAAGTAGGTTAGGTAAGGTCGGTGTTTTCTATGAAGCTTTTCAAGGGAAACTATTATGTTTAGTATGTCACCTATGCAGGTAACTAATAAGTCAATATTGACTACACGAATTTGCGAGGACGGGTTGAAGAAAGACCTTAAGACCTTGGTCTTATTTGATCCTTGTTAATCATCTGATCTCTGTGTAGTGTGTGTGTGTGTGTGTGTGTGTGTGTGTGTGTGTGTGTGTGTGTGTGTGTGTGTGTGTGTGTGTGTGTGTGTGTGTGTACTCACCTATTTGTACTCACCTATTTGTGCTTGCGGGGGTTGAGCTTTGGCTCTTTGGTCCCGCCTCTCAACTGTCAATCAACTGGTGTACAGAGTCAATCAACTGTGTGTGTGTGTGTGTGCGTGCGTGCAGCGAGACGCTGTGCTAACGTAAGACTCGTGTGTTGACAGATGTGTGTAGAGGCGAGTGTGCTGTTGTGCGTCAACCTGGTTGGGGTGTACTGGAGCTTCATGAGCGAGGTGGCCTTCAGGAGAGCGTTCCTTGACATGCGCGGTAATCTCGAGTCCAAGTTTAAGGTACTGTGTATGTGGCAAGCTTCTCTTTATATCTTGCTTGCTTCTTTAATATCGAGGATTTGTTGCTGTACATTGAGTTTAATTAGGTGCAAGCAAGTTATAAATATCTACATGGAATAGTAGAATATATACGATCGCTGATAGACAGGAAGCAGGCAAGAATCATGAAACACTGAGCACTCCATGATCCCTTTCTCTACCTTTTCATAACAGTTACACTCGTGCCTAATATATGACCAATGGTGTTCTATCTGCTTAAAATGCCACCCTGTTCAATACTTCTTGTCTTCCCATAATCTTTTAAGTTGTTTCATTTTCACTGATCCATATCAAGTTCTACACATCTTTGAGCTGATTAATACTTTATCAGTATTAATGAAAAAGAGGCAGATTTGTATTCCTTATTAAGTAAGGCTAAATGAAGATATTACTGCATTATAAAAGCTAAGGTCTTCCTGTATGTAGCCGTACAGGTTAATTAATTGTACTACACACCCACAATCGCCCTGACCGGCCCCATCATACCAAACCCACCATGCTTTCTCTCTGTGGCCTCGACAGCTGGACGCGGAGAAGGACCAGGAGGACAATCTACTGCTGAGTGTTCTGCCCAAGAACATCATGCAAAAGGTCAAGTCGGACTTCCGCAACATGATCGAGCAGACACTGTATCACGCCAACCCCATCTCCAAGAAGAACCCCTTCCCGTGAGTTACACCAACCTCACAATTAAGCTTTCAAATGTTTTAACCTCGATCTGAGTGTGTCTAGCGTTTCTTTCTCTATATAATATACAAGATATTGTAGTCGATAGTTTTGTTGTTTTTACGTTTAGTTTCCACACTTTAGCAGAGAGGTGTGAACTAAAAGAAAAACTAAAGGAATAAGGCTTATGTCACCTGGAAGCTAAGCGTTAGGGGGAGACATGATTACCACGTAGAAAGTTCTCTAATTATTGTTATTTAGTACCAGTGGTACATGCATAAGGGAAGAAAAGATGAAACTAAATAACCAAATGAACATTATTCAGGGGTAAAAATGATGTACAAATGTAATGCACTTAGAAATGAAGTGGTGAAGGCAGATTCCATACGCAGCTTCAAGTGTAGATATAGCCTAGTAGATTAGGTACCTGCGCAGCAGTTGACTGAAGGTTGAGAGGCGGGACCTAAGAGCTGTGGCTCGTTGCTCACATAAGAGTACAGTAAGGCAAATACAGATGGCACGCAAACGTCATACACACGACGGTTTTCCCTCCCTACCGCAGAGACCTGTACATCAACCGACACGAGATGGTATCAATTCTGTACGCAGACATCGTCAACTTTACCCCGCTGACCACCAAGCTCAGCGTTAGCCAGCTGGTCGAGATGCTCAACGACCTCTTCGGCAAGTTCGACGACGCTGCCGAGGTAGGTACTCCGGTCCTGTCCCAACGCTATAGTTAAGGCATTTGGAAACGCTCTATGCTTGTCTACCATGATGATCAGTGGGGTGCCTCCTTTCGCTATGTGGGTTCTCCTGACCAGTTGTTCACCCATGAACAATGTTCATAGCTCCGGTCCTCCACCTCATTGCTTTTCCAGCCGTCCACTTTGACGTGTGTATGTATGTATGTATGTATGTATGTATGTATGTATGTATGTATGTATGTATGTATGTATGTATGTATGTATGTATGTATGTATATATGTAAATATATATGTATGTATGTGTATGCAGGATATCTGGAAGCTGGTCAGACTTGCATTTCACCTTTGTAAATGCACATTAATGACATTATGTAAAAAGACACATCAAACACTTTATGTAGAGCAGACGTAAATCTGTGTATTTCTGTATGTAGGTTAGATTAGTATTTTATAAGCACTACAGTCACCTTCTGTGGTTGATTAATAAAACACTGAACTATATGCTTAACAGTCCTCTAACCTTGCCCATGGAGGACAGAAGAAAATGTATATATATGCTGGTTAGCATTGTAAATGTGTGGCCACGTCTGTGGTAGAAAATAATAAAAAAACTTTGATCTCGCTCACAAGGACCTCGCAGGATGAAAGGACGCATATCTACCAAAATAATACAACAGGTACTGCGTACAAAGAGCTAGATCTGGTTTACTTTTGGAGGACAGAGGTAAAGTATTTTTAGCGTCTTGCTTAGGGGGTTTAGCTGTACTTTAGGTCTGGGGTTAGCTAGGTTTTGAGGCTAATGTTTCTTTTTCACTTGTTAACTGAGGATTACACATGTGGTTTATTGTTGTTGATCTCCTGCCTGTGTCTGTCTGGTGCTCCGTTTGATTCATTTACTTTGTTTATCCTGTTTCTCCGTTCGTCACCCAATCCGTCGCCCTCGGCACTCTTACTACCTGATTCATCTGCTCCCACTCCTTCCCCTCATTGCCTAACCACTTGGGCTGGACGGTAGAGCGACGGGCTCGCTTCATGCAGTTCGGCGTTCAATCCCCGACCGTCCAAGTGGCTGGACACCTTTCCTTTCCCCCGTCCCATCTCAAATCCTTATCCTGACCCCTTCCAAGTGCTATATAGTCGTAATGGCTTGACGCTCTCTCCTCATAGTTCCACTCCCTTCTCTTTTCCCTTCATGGCTCATCCCCCCCCCTCCCTCTCTCTCTTGATTCCCATCCTCACTCATGCCTCCTCCTTCTTTCCCCGTCCCTTCCCTCACACAGCCCCTCTCCTCCCTCGCCCTTCCCCTTCAGCCAGCCAGTAACCAGGAGACTATTTCCAGACTAACGACTGCCTGAGGATCAAGATCTTGGGTGACTGCTACTACTGCGTGTCTGGTGTGCCGGAGTACACGAAGGACCACGCCAACAACTGTGTCAAGGTCGGCCTCGAGATGATCCACATTATCCGCGCCGTCAGGTAACACCACCACCATTATTACTCTACATTAAGATATAACGAGATCACTAAATCCACGCATTACAGACGCAGGCGGGCGACGAATTCTAGCTGCGTCACCTTAATTGTCATGTAACCCCAAGCTGTGACTATCCCTCGTAACCCCAAGCTGTGACTATCCCTCGTAACCCCAAGCTGTGACTATCCCTCGTAACCCCAAGCTGTGACTATCCCTCGTAACCCCAAGCTGTAACTATCCCTCGTAACCCCAAGCTGTGACTATCCCTCGTAACCCCAAGCTGTGACTATCCCTCGTAACCCCAAGCTGTGACTATCCCTCGTAACCCCAAGCTGTAACTATCCCTCGTAACCCCAAGCTGTGACTATCCCTCGTAACCCCAAGCTGTGACTATCCCTCGTAACCCCAAGCTGTAACTATCCCTCGTAACCCCAAGCTGTAACTATCCCTCGTAACCCCAAGCTGTGACTATCCCTCGTAACCCCAAGCTGTAACTATCCCTCGTAACCCCAAGCTGTGACTATCCCTCGTAACCCCAAGCTGTGACTATCCCTCGTAACCCAAGCTGTAACTATCCCTCGTAACCCCAAGCTGTAACTATCCCTCGTAACCCCAAGCTGTGACTATCCCTCGTAACCCCAAGCTGTGACTATCCTCGTAACCCCAAGCTGTGACTATCCCTCGTAACCCCAAGCTGTACTATCCCTCGTAACCCCAAGCTGTGACTATCCCTCGTAACCCCAAGCTGTAACTATCCCTCGTAACCCAAGCTGTAACTATCCCTCGTAACCCCAAGCTGTGACTATCCCTCGTAACCCCAAGCTGTGACTATCCCTCGTAACCCCAAGCTGTGACTATCCCTCGTAACCCAAGCTGTAACTATCCCTCGTAACCCCAAGCTGTGACTATCCCTCGTAACCCAAGCTGTAACTATCCCTCGTAACCCCAAGCTGTGACTATCCCTCGTAACCCCAAGCTGTGACTATCCCACAGGGAGGAGAGGGAGGTGAATGTGGACATGAGGATTGGCATCCACAGCGGCAGCGTGCTCTCTGGTCTCATTGGTGTTCGCAAGTGGCAGTTTGATGTCTGGAGCAATAACGTCACCATCGCCAACCACATGGAGCAGACGGGCGTGGCAGGGTGAGTGTAGGAGTGGGTCCTGGTGAGTGTAGGAGTGGGTCCTGGTGAGTGTAGGAGTGGGTCCTGGTGAGTGTAGGAGGGGGTCCTGGTGAGTGTGGGAGGGGGTCCTGGTGAGTGTGGGAGTGGGTCCTGGTGAGTGTAGGAGTGGGTCTTGGTGAGTGTAGGAGGGGGTCCTGGTGAGTGTAGGAGTGGGTCCTGGTGAGTGTGGGAGGGGGTCCTGGTGAGTGTAGGAGGGGGCCTTCGTGAGTGTTTGGAGGAGGGGGTTCCTGGTGAGTGTAGGAGGGGGTCCTGGTGAGTGTGGGAGTGGGTCCTGGTGAGTGTAGGAGTGGGTCTTGGTGAGTGTAGGAGTGGGTCCTGGTGAGTGTAGGAGTGGGTCCTGGTGAGTGTAGGAGTGGGTCCTGGTGAGTGTAGGAGTGGGTCCTGGTGAGTGTAGGAGTGGGTCCTGGTGAGTGTAGGAGGGGGTTCCTGGTGAGTGTTGGAGGAGGGGGTTCCTGGTGAGTGTAGGAGTGGGTCTGGTGAGTGTAGGAGTGGGTCCTGGTGAGTGTAGGAGTGGTCCTGGTGAGTGTAGGAGTGGGTCCTGGTGAGTGTTGGAGGAGGGGGTTCCTGGTGAGTGTAGGAGTGGGTCCTGGTGAGTGTAGGAGTGGGTCCTGGTGAGTGTAGGAGTGGGTCCTGGTGAGTGTAGGAGGGGGTTCCTGGTGAGTGTTGGAGGAGGGGGTTCCTGGTGAGTGTAGGAGTGGGTCCTGGTGAGTGTAGGAGTGGGTCCTGGTGAGTGTAGGAGTGGGTCCTGGTGAGTGTAGGAGTGGGTCCTGGTGAGTGTTGGAGGAGGGGGTTCCTGGTGAGTGTAGGAGTGGGTCCTGGTGAGTGTAGGAGTGGGTCCTGGTGAGTGTAGGAGGGGGGTCCTGGTGAGTGTAGGAGGGGGTCTTGGTGAGTGTAGGAGTGGGTCCTGGTGAGTGTAGGAGGGGGTCCTGGTGAGTGTAGGAGTGGGTCCTGGTGAGTGTAGGAGGGGGTCTTGGTGAGTGTAGGAGTGGGTCCTGGTGAGTGTAGGAGTGGGTCCTGGTGAGTGTAGGAGGGGGTCCTGGTGAGTGTAGGAGGGGGTCTTGGTGAGTGTAGGAGGGGGTCCTGGTGAGTGTAGGAGTGGGTCCTGGTGAGTGTAGGAGTGGGTCCTGGTGAGTGTAGGAGTGGGTCTGGTGAGTGTAGGAGGGGGTCTTGGTGAGTGTTGGAGTGGGTCCTGGTGAGTGTAGGAGGGGGTCCTGGTGAGTGTAGGAGTGGGTCCTGGTGAGTGTAGGAGGGGGTCTTGGTGAGTGTAGAAGGGGGTCTTGGTGAGTGTAGAAGGGGGTCTTGGTGAGTGTAGAAGGGGGTCTTGGTGAGTGTAGGAGTGGGTCCTGGTGAGTGTAGGAGTGGGTCCTGGTGAGTGTAGGAGGGGGTCTTGGTGAGTGTAGGAGTGGGTCCTGGTGAGTGTAGGAGGGGGTCTTGGTGAGTGTAGGAGTGGGTCCTGGTGAGTGTAGGAGGGGGTCTTGGTGAGTGTAGGAGGGGGTCTTGGTGAGTGTAGGATGGTCCTGGTGAGTGTTGAAGGATCCGGGTAAGTGTTGGGGACTGGTGAGTATTGGATGGTCCTGGGAAGTGTTATGGGTTTCTAATGAGAGTTTGGTGTCCTAGTGAGTGTTGTCTGGGGCGTGAGGCTTAGGATGTAGCATGGGAAGTGATGGAGATCACAGGGTCCTGCCGTGTAATGTCGTGTCCTGACGTATGTTGTCCTTAACTGTCGTGTTCAGTTAAGTCACTTGTACAGTATAAAAAGTAATGTTAAATAAGTTTACTAATTTGTAAGCAAATTTTCTTTATATTTCAAACGAGTTACTTGCCGGAGGAGAAACCTCCAGGCCGATTACAGGAAGCATCCCTCCTAAAGTAATTACGGGAGGCGGGGGTCTATCATATTCTCATTACCATTATCTCATTCCACAGTCGGATCCACGTGACCCAAAAAACCCGAGACCTTCTCTCCGGCCTAAACTATGGCTTCGAACCCAGCGACGGACGGACGAATGACCAGCTGCTGCAGGCGGAGGGCATAGATACCTACCTTATCATCCCTAAGCAAGGGGTGAATTCAACCTTGCGTTCTGAGTGTTGGTTACGTCCATTGTGTGGTCGTACGTGTGTCGGTCAGGGTTGCTGACCACGAGTCTGCGTCCTTCTAGACTAAGTGTTTGTGTGGGATGTGTATTCGTTCAGGGGACATTATACCAGTTGTTTGATTTGGCTTTAAACACGATGTTAATTAAAGCTGTGCATGCATGCATCAGTTTTCATGTCAGTATGCATGTTTCTCTGTTGGGTTACAGTATATTCAACCCATTGTCGTGGTAAGATACTATTTTTTATAGCAATGTGGGCGATCATACAAATATCGACGTGATGGACAAATAGAAAGTAGAGTTTGGTACTATTCATTTTATAGTCCGGAAAAAATGAAGCTAAAAACCAAAGTTAAATATTCCTAGGCCTAGTATAGCGCACATAGGTATTATATTAGGCCTCAGAGTGTATTAGGTTTAGAATGGTTAGGTTAGGTTTCATTAGCAAGATAAATAAAAAACTTTCTGGATTGTCCAAATTCAGTAACCCAAGAGTGTACTTTCTACTGGGCCATCACGTCCGTACTTGTACGGTCGACCACATCGTTGCTGTAAGTTTTTAATTATAGGAGACTGTTCTGTTATATTAAGGACTTTGAGGAGCTTTGGCAAGAATGTTTGGTATAATCCTTTTATATTAAGTGTGGCTAGATTGCTATAGGCTGAATTTTCACCCCGTTCTCCTAAGGTCTCCCAACGTCGAGAAAACAGTCAATGTAAATTGTCCTCTCCTAACCTACCAGAGGACCAAAAACAGAAAACGGGACAGTATGTCACTTTCGCCAGCCTCTTCCATTTTCTAGTATAAAAGTTTTTGGCCTTATGTAATGCATACGAGCGAAAAGCGACGTTCTTTGTAAGAGAACAGGTTGGAATTTTACAGGATAGTATCTTGGAAAGACTGTTCTAGGTACGATCCTAGATGAGATTACCCGTGACGAAAATTATATAGGCAAAATCTTACAGGATCTTGATCTTGTTAAGCATGTTTTTAAATGATTCTAGAGGATATAAATCTTAAGCAAATAATGTTCTAGAAAGGATCCCTGAGGATATTAAACTTCGCCATATATTCTAGGTAAATTCTATATAATATTAATCCCAGCAAGAATGTTTTAGGATCCTAGAGAATAAGGTGTTGTCTAGAATACTCCAGGCAGCATTGTAAAGGATTTTAAGCTTAGCAAGTATATTCTAGGTAGTATCCTAAATCATATTAACCTAGTCAAGAATGTTCTAGATAGGATCCTAGATTATATTAACCTAGTGAAGAATGCTCTAAATAGGATCCTAGATTATATTAAGCTTGGAAAGAATGTTCTAGATAGAATCCTGGATTACATTAAGTCTGGCAAGAATATTATAGAGAATACTGGTGGGCGTGTGTGAGGACTGGTGGGCGTGTGTGGGGACTGGTGGGCGTGTGTGAGGACTGGTGGGCGTGTGTGGGGACTGGTGGGCGTGTGTGAGGACTGGTGGGCGTGTGTGTGGGGACTGGTGGGCGTGTGTGTGGGGACTGGTGGGCGTGTGTGTGGGGACTGGTGGGCGTGTGTGTGAGGACTGGTGGGCGTGTGTGGGGACTGGTGGGCGTGTGTGTGGGGACTGGTGGGCGTGTGTGTGGGGACTGGTTGGCGTGTGTGTGGGGACTGGTGGGCGTGTGTGTGGGGACTGGTGGGCGTGTGTGTGGGGACTGGTGGGCGTGTGTGAGGGGACTGGTGGGCGTGTGTGAGGGGACTGGTGGGCGTGTGTGTGG
>WNGS01092210.1:43374385-43388652 GCA_020271785.1 Procambarus virginalis | reverse complement strand
ACCTGATGTACAGGATCCCTTAACCACTCGACCAACACGACCGGACAAAAGAGGATGGTAGCCGAGGCTAATTCCCCATCCCCCTGCCGGCACTCTGTTGGTAATCTTGGGCATGGTATTTTATCGAATCACCTCATCTTTGGGGCACACGTGAGGAACACAAATGCGAATGAGTGAGTTTTCAGTTGCATATATGCCTGGAGACCGTTCAGGCTTGTTCGCATTTGTGTTCCTCACGTGTGCCCCAAAGTATGAGGTGATTTGATAAAATACCATGCCGGATAACGTTCCTATTAATAATATCTTTCAGGACAATTTTCTCCGTTTTATGAGCCGTCGAAAAGAAGTTCCTGTAAAACAGTCTAATAGGGGGTACATGTGTTGTGTTAGTTGACTCCTTAGAGGTTGCATGGCGTTTCACCTTTCTTTTTATGACGTCTTCAACATAACCATTAGAGAAGCCATTGTTGACTAGGACCTGCCTTACCCTACAGAGTTCTTCATCGACTTGCTTCCATCCTGAGCTGTGGCTCAGGATGACCTGTCTGGGCAGTCACTATTGGCATTGAGGCACATTCCTATGTTTCCTTAGTGTAGACTGCAGTGTGGAAGCCTCCGTTCCTATCCGTGACTGTTACATCTAGAAAGGGCAGCTTCCCATCATTCTCCATCTCGTAAGTGAAACTTAACACAGAAGTCTGCTCGAATGCCTCCTTCAGCTGCTGCAGCGTATATATTTATATATATATATATATATATATATATATATATATATATATATATATATATATATATATATATATATATATATATATATATATAAGGCAGCCACCTTCAGGGAGACCCAGAAAATCCACAAGTACAGAAACCTAGAACGTTGTTACAGGT
This sequence comes from Procambarus virginalis, assembly GCA_020271785.1. Lineage (NCBI taxonomy): Eukaryota > Metazoa > Arthropoda > Malacostraca > Decapoda > Cambaridae > Procambarus > Procambarus virginalis. Next base: position 43,387,764 of record WNGS01092210.1, on the reverse strand, counting down.
TCGTGCCGATAGGCTCAGAGACTCTGGGCGCCTGGGGTAAATGTGCACTCAAGTTTTTAAAGGAGGTTGGTGAGGAACTCATTGGGAAAACTAGAGACCCACGAGCAGCCAGTTTCCTATTCAGCGCCTCAGTGTCGCAGTGCAGAGGGGAAATGCGTGCTGTATCCTGGGTACGCACCCAACCTCCGAGGAGCTGGACGAGGTCTTCGAACGCTGATTGTTTAATTGTTATATATTTGTGTGTGTGTGTGTGTTCTCTGTAAACTGTAGCATTGCAATAAAATAAAACAAAACATACAAAAAATAATAGGGGTGGTAGGAGAGAAAAGAATAAAGTATTCAGTGAGAATCCACAAGATCTTCTCTGAATGCTCTTTGTTTTCTTCTTCGAGGATGTGGGTCCCTGCAATTGCACCAGAGGTGGTACCCCTAATATATATATATATATATAATATATATATATATATATATATATATATATATATATATATATATATATATATATATATATATATATATATATATATATATATATATATATATATATATGGACAGGCAGTGTTTATGGCTCTATGCTATGGACATAGCAGAGTAGTTACAGCTTCCGTCTCCCACTCTTGAGGTCGGTGGTTTGAGTCTCCTAGTGCCCAAGTGAATGAAATGTTTTGTCCAGGGTAGTGGGGTTAGCCTGTCTGCCTGTCCAAGGTTGGAGGCTAGAAACGCTTGGAGCTAGCTTCACCCAACTTTGCAGGATGATACATGGGTGGTAGGGGTACCTTGAGGTGCTGAGGTGGTGAGGGGTATTATAATTATAGAGACGATGACCCTCAGCAGATAGGACTGTCCAGGTTTGCTTGCTCAAGCTAAATAAGTTTGATCCGGTATTAAATTTGCGCTATCAGAGTTGAGAGGCTGAGGTGAGGGTAGGAGTGTGTAGGGGGAGGGGTGAGGAGGCAGGGTGATCAACGGACGCAGTACGCACTGTGGCAATACACTACTAAAGAGAGCTCTTCATAGTGACGCTACAGTAAGGTGTGAAACTAAAAACTAAAAGATCACAAAAAGACGTTGTGAGTTTCATGAGTCAAGCCCCAAGTATTGGGAGGGGGGGGCGAGAGTACGAGGCGTATGGGGGGGCGTGGATATGGGGTGTATGCGATATGGATGTACAGGTGACAGGGAATACGTTACAACCTGCTCTCAAGACAGGACAGCACATATATATAACTTATTGCTTATAGTCACTATTTGGCTTATAAATAAGTAGATATGGGACATAATCCAAGCCATATTTTTTTCAAGACTAACTTTTTTTCTCAGTTTTATTAAACAATAGAGATTTTATACAAAATTTGACAATATCCTGAGTTACTTTACAATTTATTTAAATATTTTAGTTTTGTTTTATTATTTTTATAAAACTGTAATATCAATATAGGTATAGGTTCAGTACTAATTGTAATATTTTAACATACTTAGAAGGTTAGGTTGTGGTTTTCTATTCAGCTTTTCAAGATAAACTCAAATATTCACAATAAATTAGTATGTCATATATGCACTTACTCATAAGCAAGATATTGACTATAAGCAAGTGCGCGGACGGGGGTATGGGGCGTGCGGGCGGATGTGCAGGCCAGGTAAGGCGCGGGCGGGCAGGTGGTGATGGCAGTTGTGCCTGTGTCTTGCCCCGGGGCGGATGTGGCCCTGCCTGGCCTCCCCTTGTGTCGACCATCGCAGATCACGCACTCTGGTCCCCCGCCATGTTCCCCTCACCGTCCTCCCCTGCGGTATACTAGCCGTACTGACGCAGGTCCGCCAGCCCCGTACAGCCAACACGTCCATCGTAGATTAACACGCATAAGGAAGAAGCTATGTTTTGTGTGTACTTTTCTTCAACTGTGGCAGCTTGTTCACTGAAACATTACTAACAACATGTGATCTAGATCCCTCGACGAAGCTCGTTGTTACCCCTGTTTGTGACAAGCAGTAGTTTGTGGCGCACTGGACGTTGGTATCCTGATAATGCAGAATACTTGAGGAGAAGCAGTCATCGTCAGCCATCACTAACAACGACAACTTGTGCGTCGGTACAGGTCGCTGCCCCACAGTACCTCAGGAGTAGCAGTTGTCGTCAACCATCACCAGCAAAAAAAATCTTGCTCAGGATATCAGCATTTCGAAACAGTAAACACCTGTGACGAAGATATATGTATCGCAATATTCCCTCGTTCCAGTATCGGGTCCTGAAACCAGTATGGGTATCAAAAACATGTTGATAATCTCAAAAGAAAGCACAATGGACTATTTGGAGAGCAGGGAACATCGTCGTCTCCGCTCCCTCCTGTTCATGATGCTTGAAGACACGCATAACAATTCAGGAAAGCAAAACAAAGTAATTGAATTAAAATCCATACCTCGTTTGAGTTAATTATTAGAAGACGTCACTGGAGGCTAGCAAGAGCGGCTGTGTCGGTGGGAGATGACCAGTAGGGTGTAGCCTCGCCATGCCTGCTACCGTCACCTTCAAGTTGCCTACATCCTGTGGCAGGTAAGATGGTCAGCTTCACCAGGTGAGGTAGCCGGCTTCACCAGGTGAGGTAGCCAGCTTCACCAGGTGAGGTAGCCGGCTTCACCAGGTGAGGTAGCCAGTTTCACCAGGTGAGGTAGCCAGCTTCACCAGGTGAGGTAGCCAGCTTCAAAAGGTGAGGCAACTTCACCAGGTGAGGTAGCCAAACTTAACCTTATTATTTAGAGTATTTCATGTCATTATTGTGTCACAACAAACGTGTATGCTCTTTACATGTGTGTAGTGTTGGAATTACAGTTCTTTCATGTTGAATGTGGTGAGGTGCTGGTACCTCACTCGTGTGGTGAGGTGCTGGTACCTCACTCGTGTGGTGAGTGCTGGTACTTCACTCGTGTGATGAGGTGCTGGTACCTCACTCGTGTGATGAGGTGCTGGTACCTCACTCGTGTGATGAGGTGCTGGTACCTCACTCGTGTGGTGAGGTGCTGGCAACACTGTTGTTAGCGGAAGTTATGGCGACATGTTGTTAGCGGAAGTTATGGCGACACTGTTGTTACCGGAAGCTGGGGTAAGTGGAAGTGGACCACCTCTCGTGGATGGGAAGTTTGAGTCAGTTTGGTCACTGTTGACACCCTGGCCGCTGGAGGCAGCTCCCCAGGCCGGCAGCCAGTAGTTAACCAACGCCATTATTGTACATCTGTGGTCTTCCTGCTGATATGTGGCTCTACTTACCTACCTGTGCTTGCTGGATGTCTCAGTTTCAGTTCTTGGTCCCGCCTCTTAAACTTGCATTGAACTGGACTATATAGGTTCGTCATTCCCTGGAGGGTTCTGCCATTTATACATTTCAAGTATAGGGTCTGCCTCCATTTCTTAGGTGAATTTGTGTACGTACTTTCTTGATACTAAAGAACTTTTCTAATACTCGTGTGGCACACATAAGTGCTTGGCTTCCACCTACGACTCCTCGTTCGTGTCCTCCCATGGTCATATGACCTTTCCTTGTCTACGTCTTTCAAATCTCGTGAGTATTTTGTATGTGGTAATCATTTCTTTTTTTGCTTCCTCATTTCATTCAGTGTTGGTTTAGTTTCTTTAGTCCTTTCTCACAACTCCTATGGATGGGGAATGAACTGGATGTGAGTGGTGAGGGCGTGGGTGGTGAGGGCGTGGGTGGTGAGGGCGTGGGTGGTGAGGGCGTGGGTGGTGAGGGCGTGGGTGGTGTGGGCGTGGGTGGTGAGGGCGTAGCAAGGGCAAGCGACGGACCAGTCCCAACAAAGACAGGGAGCAACAATAAGGAAGGGCGTGTATATTACTGTTAATACCCCCCAAGAGAGAGACCATAGTCGGCCACTAACTCTATACAGGGTAACTCTCACTTCACTCTCTCCAAGCTCTCTCACTGCTGGTGAAGCTTACCCAACACTCACTACTAGTGAAGCTCACCCACCACACTTCACTCTGCTATTGGAGAGCAACATTTAATAGCCAAGGTGACGGTTATACTCCCCATGAAGAATAGGAGTTTATATTCGTCAGTAATACACAAGTTCAAGTTTACACACTCAGAAGACCAAGAGCAGCGCTTCTACTGGATTTCAAGTTCAAGTATGTTTACTGAGACAAGAAAAAATACATCTCAAAGGGATAGAGTAGCTTAGGTTATTTCTACCCCTCCCCAACTCCTACTGGAAAAGTGACGCTGGGTAAAGCCTCTTGGAGAATTCTAAGAACCGATTCACAGATTGTAAATAGGATATGATACATATCATTAACCCAAGTCACATGCCCTTTACCAGGTAAATATTGCTTGTAAACAAGGAGAAAAGTATGCTCTGATAACCACGACTTGAGGGAAAGAATCCCTAGTTCAGTACATAAATAGAGTGTAATAGATAATAAGAGTTCAGTCGATGATAGAGTGCAATAAAGATAAATATCGAGGTCACCTAGAGTTAAAGAGATGAGCAAACCTGGCTTCTTTGTCTTATTTTTGGTCAGGTATTATCGTTAATCATGATTCAACAGAGATAAGCTGCTGAAGCTGGTCTGGCAGATAATGAAGTGTGAAGCAGAATGTTTCTGGCCTCCACTCTTCCTCTACCAGCTAAGCCTATCACTTCCTCCATGCCATGTACCCCTATACGAGTTAAGATTAATTAAGAGCAAAGCAAATCCTAACGAGATTAGCTGTACTAAAGGCAAGCCTAACGAAACAAGCTGTATTGAAGCCATTGTTAACGAGGCCAGTTGTATTGAAACCAAAGACAAGCTATAATGAAGCTAATGATAATTATTAGCTATATTGAAGCTAATGATAAGGAGGCAAGCTGTAATGAAGCCAAGGATAACAATTATGGGAAACTGACATATCAATTTAGATAACAGATTCGTAATATCGATAATACTCCTGACTAGAGTAGTAAATAAATGAANTGTTATGTACAATTGTTATGCAGATCTAATTGTTATTTGTCTTCATCTGTACTTTATGTGATGATGACGGATCATGACCAGTTCTGTGTTGATAATGACGAGGAGCAAAAGGGATGAGTGGGTGTGAAGGCGCGATCATCCTTGATAAGACGATAAGGAAGTCTGGTGAAGAGTTGATCACTCAGAGTGTGTGTGTGTGTGTGCTCCAGGCGGCCGTCACTACAGCTGCCACTAACACTCCTCAGGCAATCTTGTCAACTGCCCCTCTCCCTGTGCCTCATATAGTGTATAGTGTATAAAGTGTTCATGTGCTAATAGAATAAGCTGGATTTTTTTTTATTTTGAACCTTATGTGAAAGACAGGAAGACTTTACGTGGGTGTGGAGCCAAGAGGGTTTCCCCTCCCGCCAGACCCTTCAAGGACTTGTTCTCACCCGGTTGTTTAAGGTAAGTCACTCACCAGTGTCTTGAACTGATCACTGTGTAAGACGTCACTACCCAGGATGGCTGCGTATACACGTGAATATTTTAAGTTTCTGTTGCACGAATCTACGGTGAGTAACAGGAGTTAAACTTGGTATCTCCATCTGTTAAATATTGTATGGTTACCAAACCATCGTATATGGACCTTATGTACATGTAGCGAATATTGAAATGCAGGGATAAAAGTCTTTTTCCAGGAATGTAAGTCGTGTTCATAGATGTGACGCATGTTAAAACATGCAATATATATATATATATATATATATATATGTTATTAAATATGACCGAAAAAGTAAGATTAATAATTCTAACACGAATTTCTCAATTTTCCTTATGTTGTTTTTACTGATGACGGTAAATTAAAAATCATCAGTAAAAAAAACATAAGGAAAATTGAGAAAATTCGTGTTAGAATTATTAATCTTACTTTTTCGGTCATATTTAATAACATATGTCTACAGGAAAGACTGCAACCAAAATATACTAATATATATATATATATATATATATATATATATATATATATATAATCACGTGACGATTGTTGGCAAATAAAATAACGAAACGTAATAAACATTGGTCTCTGGTAGATGAGAGTTGATATTATTTTTAGCCGAGCTTTCGCATGTATACAGTTTAGCAGGTGCAGGACTGGTGTGTGTATAAAGAGGTCAGTCTGCTGAGGCACTTTGCCTCAGATCTACAAGATCTTGTTGAAGTTCTCGGTGTACTGCTGCTCTCAGATTGCTCATTGACAATCCAAGGTTACACTCAACGGCTCATTTAAAGGCAGATTTGCAAGAGGAGCCACACATCTATGGATCATCCAATAAAATCAGCAGACTTCTAGATGTTACTACTGCTCGGCTTAGACTCGGTTACAAGTATCTCTGGGAATTCTCATTATCTACCGATGTAGACCTGACCAAATGTAAACTGTGTCAACAAAATTATTCGCACACCCTCCGTCACTATGTGATGGAGTGCGAAAAGATACGTGAATTTAGAGACAATTCTATAACCAATGTTCCAGCGATGTGTAAATATTTCATTCAAAATGATCTGCTACCAGAAATTTTAGCCAAATATCCCCAGTTTGCTAACTGTAGGTAGTAACTGAGTGATTGTAACCTATCCACCGCTACCCACTGGATGGGGGGCGGTGTGCAGGACAAACATATAAATTTTGACACTAGCTCTCCACGTATGTCAGTTGCTTAATTTAGAACCTGTACTTGAGGTCGATCTCGAACCCATTGTTGATGTGACGACTTATATTGAATTTTGTAACTAGCTCATCAAGATTGTAACTTGCTTAGCTAAATGAATTGTGGGGTTCAGTCCCTGAGCCCATTATGTGCCTCTGTAACCCTTTCCACTACCGCCCACAAGATCGGTATGGGGTGCATAATAAATGAACTAAACTTAAAAAAAAAAACTGCTGAGGCAGCGTCCCGGCCACTCAAGTGGCTTTGTTATGTTAATGTTTTGATAATTACACACTCTGACTTTTAGACAATTACTTTTAAGGACAGACACACAAGGGGAGGAGTCACTCAAGGTGTGGGACACACAAGTGCAGGAAAGGACAAACTAGGGGAGGGAATACAACACATCAGCCTCCACAAGGTACACACATAATAATAACCATTACCTCTAATTATTCCAGCCAGAAACTTGGAGCTCACGAACGCCCTACTAATGAATCCTCTTAGCATGAAATCTAGCGTTCTATACATCATAAATTTAAGGCCAGGACTATATAAATTACACCACTGTAACTGGTACAGTCTCCGAGAAATAGTATGTTCAGTAATCTGGAATCCTCTAAGCCAATACTTCCTGTACTCTGTAATCCCGGGGGCTGACGTCAGCGTCCGGGGTCGCAGGTGACATGACTTGCGTGAAGTTAACAGCTTCATCAATCCCAACCTGCTGCTGCTGTTGTGTGCTTTGGGCAACTCGCGAATGTTTGAGTTATAATGAGAAACATTATATAATATATGCGGTTAGTATGTGAACTGCGGAGTACTTGGTATACACGCCGCTGCTGCTGAAGCGGCATCGTGTTGAGAATGTTGTAACCCGGGGAGGAATTGTCTGGATTTGTTGTATATTGCGTTTTAGTTTTATGTGTAAGACAGTATATTGGTCAGCATTTCTGGTCAAATTAACGTACGGGAAATTGTATTGATCAGCAAGGGGTCTCGGGTCCAAAATGTCATTATCAACATAATGTAAAATAAATTTTCCCGCTCTCCGGGAAAATAATGCCGGCCACAGTCGAGGTCATACGAGGAGAGATTAGGCTAGTTTGTGCTCGCGTTCTTCACCCAGGGAGTGGCGGGCCGCCCGCCCGCGCTCCCGCCCAACGTCTTGGCCGCGTTGAAGTCACTCGGAGAGCTGCGGCTCCATCTTAACCTCTCCCTGCAAACACGCAACATAACGGTCCCTATGCTTCCCCTTGTTACTACTTATAATAAAATTGTTAAATCTTGTTATAACGTATTAGAACGTTGTTACAACTTGCTATATTCGTTGTTACAATTGTTAGGTGTTAAAAGTTGTTGGAACGTTTGGCAGGAGCTTCACTCTCCAGGGCCGCCTTCCCAACCTTTACCCTTAAGTGGAAAGTTATCTTTTCGCTCGATTTATTGGATTTCTTAAATATATAAAAAAGACTATGGTCAATCCATAAACACAAGGGGAGGGAAGGACAAACAAGGGGAATGTTAAACCATATTTAACATTCAAGTTCTTTAAAAAATAATCGACAAAATAAATGTGATGGTCAATTTATAATAGAAATATAAGAGATGGGAGGAGCAGTGACCAGCACTGTTACCTCCAGATGGCAGCACCGTCACCACCCCCAGATGGCAGCACCGTCCCCCCCCCCAGATGGCAGCACCGTCACCCCCCCCCCCCCAGATGGCAGCACCGTCACCCCTCCCCACCCAGCTGACAGCACCGTCACCCCCCCCCCCAGATGGCATCGCATACTGAGCAGTATGACATGGAAACAGAAACACTGACTGGATCATGGGGGGAGTATAGTTTCAGAGTAACAGAAATGTTAACCATGACTACGTAAATCCAGTTGAGTCCACCTTCATAGTAAAAGAAATTACTTTTCTATGAAGGTAGACAACTGGATTTACGTAATTAAATTGTTTATTTATTTTTTGCCAACTGATGGCATTAGTACAGTGTGAGACGAACTTTATTTGCTGTCATAAAATTCAGATGCATCCTTATTATCCATCATATATTTTGCTAAATCCTTCCCCCAGGTGTATATAATAAGGGGGCAATGATGGGTTAATAATAAACACCAATGGTCCACAGTGACCATGCAAGCAGCTTTGGTTTAAAAATGACTTGAAAGCATCTTTTAACATATAAAAGAGTTGAGAGGAAGAATTGCTTCTGTCCTCTGCGGGTTGCTGGGCTCCACCTGAAGGACTGAGGCGGCTGTTCCCAAGGTTACTGTCAGCTGATATAATACTGGCCGATAGGTCTAATTTATTTCATAGTACGACCTTGACTTTTGAAAGCCATTCTTCCCCCCCTTGACGCCGGGGAGAGCCAGGCCGACCTTGACGGCACCTACGACTCAGCTTTACCCACTCCAACGCTCACCCGAAGGGTACCTTGTTCTATATTTAATTCATTCATTGCCACGACTCGCTGGTGGTAAAAGTGGAAACACCCAGGGTCGACGCGGTTGACGAGGGCTTAAATAAGGTGCTGGTTAGACCTCAGTGTCTCACTATCAGGTGGGATTATGTTTATGAGAGCCCGTCTTCCTAAAATCAAATAAGTACTTGTAGCAACTATTTGGTGGAAAATACCAATGTGTAGAGATGGACCACCAGAAAGTTCACTTCTGTATTATTTAATTTGGACGTAAATATAAAACCTAAGCAAACTTCTAGTAATCCCAGGCCTAATATTCGCTGTCTTAGGCCTAATGCAACACATGTATGTAGTATACAAGGCCCAGAAATATTTAAGTTTGGTTTCTAGTTTTAATTTTCCGAACTTTATAAAATTAACACCACAAAAGTGGTTTACTGGCGGTCCATCACTACATATTGGTACTCTGGCATTTGAGGAGGATGGGTCGTATTATGGGAAGGTAACCGCTCGTAGGAACACTCAGACTGTTCGTGTGAACCTGTGAACACAGCGACTACTTGTGGTCACCATAAACTTGAATCCAAACCCCCTTGTACATAATGAATCGTTATACGTGGTATCTCACCCATGTGTGTACCCAGGTGAAACTCCCACCACTCCCAAGGTAACATTACTATCCATGGGCCTCCACTCCCATGATGAGTGTTGGGAAACGTTTATAGGTGATGGTGATTATTGGAGATTGTTGGATGTGTTGAGATGTGCTGGAAGTGTTGGTGCGGACAAAACTGTCGAGATACCAGTGGTGTGTCAGAGGAAGAGGCTGACAAGTGGATATCTACAGACGTAGGGTGAAAACCGACTAGTAAATTAATATGAATACAAACATTTATCAAAGATATAGAGTGCAGGTGAGACACAAAAAGCTACGAATATAAAGACGAAAGAAGAAGGAAAGTGAGAGAGAGAGACACACACACACACACACACATTGAGATTTAGAACCGGTGTTGGTGACATTAAGAAATCTGACATCAAGGTCTTTCTCTTATCTCAATCTTCAGCCGGCGCCCGACCTGGTGATAGCGATAACGCGCACTCCACCCTTCCTCACACTCCTCACCTCAGTAATGTGTAATACAGTATACACACGAGGCGTTCTAGGGGAGTATAGCTCTGATTAGGTGTTTGTATTACACTGTACATCTTAGGTGTTGTCGTGGTTAGATGCTAATGACGTCCTTATTTACATGGTACAGTATGCTGTCGCATGTTCAGCTGATGATCGCTACTGTCAACATGTAGGGACCTGGATCTCCAGGTCACGTGACAGGAACATGAAATGTCAAGTGAGAGGAGCATAGAGCATAATGTCACATAATTACAGCATAGACCATCAAGTCACGTTACAAGAGCGTAGAGCATCGAGTCACATAAGAGCATGGAGTATTATAGAACTTGACCAGTAACACGGGTCAACAGCCAAAATGCTCATGAAGCAAATGAGGTCAATCTTGATTAATTCGAGGTCACTGAGAACGGAAATGATGTTTCAACTTGTTGTTTAGCTCTAGTTTTCAGCTAAGACGAGTCTTTAAAGCTGTTTCGCTGTATAATGGAAATGTTTTGCCATCAGATCCATTGGATAATGCAGCCCATATGAGGGAAACATGATAACACGAAGCAGCCTTTGAGGTGCATCAATGATGACCAACATCAGTGGCAGCTCCGTCATGGTGACCTAGGCGATTTTTCCTGATAGTTCCCCCCTTCCCTTTCCGCCCATCACTAGAGCCTGGGTGTCCAGCATCCACCACTTGTTGAGTCAAGTCATACCTCCCTTATACATAAAACAATAGCTAATCAGCCATTTGAATTATTATATTTGAAGTCAGCACATCAAAATGCATTATAAATTCATCTCTTCGTCTCAGAAGCAGACAACTTTCGACAAATTGTTGACCAGTGAAATCACTTAAGATCACAGCCCCACCGATCACATCACAGCCCCAACATAGATCACACCACCAACAGCTCACACACCTGCAGGTTTACAATCACCCAATGTTAATTAAGTCGTAATATAGGTAGAAGCGATTATTGCGTGTTTCAGACGTCACGTATGACGCTCCCACTTGACCTCAATATGCTAACAAGAGGGCCACAAGGACCTCCCTGTGCCTCGTGTTCCGGTAGTGCTGCAGCGCGCATCCCACTTGGCCTCAGGCACATCGTCTGAAAAAATGAGTCCATTCTCATACATTTTGTTTTTACTTAATTGTAGCGTTAGTTTTAAATTATGTATTTTGGTTGATATATTCTTCCTGTGGTCTATGTTTCCTAAGCTCGCACTCCATGTCGGTTTAGGAGAATTATAATCTTAGGCAGAAACATCTGTGGAGAAATGTTTTAGAAGGCTGGAACCGATCTCAGAATACTGATCAATATGTTTATGAATGTAGGGGGGGGGGCAGTTTGAATGTTTAATGAAGTAATAAAATTAAAAAATACGAAAATAAAACTCCCCATGAAAAAATAAATGTTGTTACAAAATTTGTTAAACATACATTTTTGTTACAAATTGTGTAGATTGATATATACAGCGGGGCGCTGTTCTCAGTGTTGATACCTGCCTTTGCCTTCATTTGCACGCGTGACCCTGCAGTCTGTCACACCAAGGATGAAGTACTCATGATTAAGACTAGGAGACAAATTCTTGTTTACAACTGAAGCAGCTGTTGCCACGATAATACTGGCTGTCTAGTTCTTCCTTCCGTGCTCTTGCCTGGGTGTGCTGCTGTTGTGTGCTGGGTTGTGTGTACATCACTGTTGCCTTAGGCCCTCCTATTGGTATGGTTATATGGTTCCTGTTATATAGTCACTGAACCTTTCTCAGCCCGGGGTAGACGGCTCCTTTGTTCAGTATTTCCTAATCAATAGGTCCATCTCCCCTTCCCGTTTTCCTTCCTTCTGCTTGTGTTATGACTCCAGACAGTTTCGATTATGGTCGTATATTTATATGTAAGTTCGCTTGCCGTCTCTGTAATCCCTTTTATATTGCTGCGCATGACTTAAGTCACAATTCCTGATTGATTGAGGAAGATTAAGCCACCCAAGAAGTGGCACGGGCATGAATAGCCCGTAGTCACAATTCCTTCTTTGCATTCATATTCATGAGCTTCCTACCCTCTGTGTACCTAGTGTGGGGAAAAGTGAGGTGGAGAGGAAATGGGTCTGAGTTAAGGTTGTATGGGGAATTTTGAATGAGGCTGAGGGACACGGCACGGACAGTACTGTTGGACGTGGGTTGAGTGCATTAGTATAAGTTGAAGTGAGGGGAAAACGGAGTGGGGAAGGAAATTATTTATGCTGCTGTGGTAGTTGGCCTTAGGGCCATTGAACTGGAGGACACGGGGTTTCTCCTTACCCTTCACTCCATGCATTGCCTAACCCTTGCTTGAGGGGTAAAGATCTCTCTTTCCTTTGTCATTTCACCGTGAATGAATACTTATTTTTAATCTGTTGCATATTGTAGTTCGTGCTTCCATAAGATTGTCTTGTTTTTGTTGTTGTTGTATAGTTTGTGAACATTATTTTTACCAGCCAGTTTCTTTCCTTGTTGTACCGGCCAAACCTGAAAACTATTGTTGTTGTTGTCTTCCCTTCCAGGCAGGAAACTTGAGTAGTGGTAGGCAGTAGGAGAGGTGGCAGGCATTATATATCTCTCCTTATATATTGAGGGGGCAGCATACAGTATGATGGGCAGTAATATGTGGCAGACAGCTTGGTAGCAGCTAACAGCATTGAAGCGGCAGACAGCGGGGTGCGACAAATAGTCAGTAAACACAGAATGGAAGCCGGGCATAAAGCCAGGAAGAATGCCAGGTGGTCGGCTAGTGCCAACACAAGAGTCACTCTGTGTGCAAACTCTTTCACCCGGATTACACCTGCCTTCCTTTGGCCCTCCGTGGCCCCCACCTGCCTCCCTCTGGCCCTCAACTGCCTCCCTCTTATCCTCCGTGGCCCGCACCTGCCTCCCTCCTCACTCCACGCCAAGTTATGACTGTTATAATCATCCTTCGCTCCACACGAGTGGAACCATAAAAGATCCTAACATTTATCAATACGATTAAAACCTGGAGAGGAAATGTTGTGATCCGCATCCGAGTTTGTGTGCGGCTGGCAGGCAGTGTTTACGCCAGGGCTCCCTCTCACTATCCTAACATTGCCCAACTTAGACATTGTCGCTGGTACTGTGTCTTGCTTTTATATGGTTTGTGTACAGAAGGAT
>WNGS01092210.1:43331295-43357134 GCA_020271785.1 Procambarus virginalis | reverse complement strand
TTAAGACTGAAGAAGCATATCTAGACCAACAATTTGTTCATGCTGTCATGAACAATTAGAAATGAGATAAAGAAACGCTAAACAAATTATGAAGTGCATGTAGGAGTAGAAGCAAAGACAGCCCCCTGAAGGATTCTTTCAGATATATCAAAGACCAGGGAGAGGAATGGACCACTGAACGTGTGATAGGCTAGGCAACTGATGACAGAGAAATGGGTAGTGTAAATAAGTACTTTATCTGTAATTATTAGTGAAGATTTGATGACATATCAGCAGTGGAACAAATCTTTAGGTTGGAGAGGACAAGTGGACTAGTTAAGTCGTTACCAGAGATGAAACTATTAAAGAAATAGTTCATTTAAAGCCCAACAAGTCCCCATAGTCATACGAAGTATTTGCCGAGGTCTTTAAGGAATGTGAAGATGAACGTAGTAAGCTCTCGTCTTACATATTTAATAAATCATTAAGAGTCGAGTCGCGTACTAGAAGCGCCGAGTTGCGGATGTGGTGCCAAGCTGTCAGAAAGTAGATCACCTGCGTCAAACTATCGGACAGTTAGCTTTCCTGTTGATCGTCCGACTAACGTCGTTTATAGGAAAATTGCTTGAATTGATCACCGCAAAAACAACTCGTTTACACCTTAAAATAAAGCAATAAAGGACTCACAACATGGTTTTTAGTGAAGGAAACTCGTGTTTAAATAATTCCATCTAATTCTTTGCTTGGTATAAGGGGGTTGTCCTAAGTTGGATAATACCGTTGTTATTTCAAAGGAAACATAGAGTTAGCAGGAATGGAATTAGGTCCTACAGAAGGGATTTAGACAGGATTGAACAGCAACATTTACAAATTTTCAGACAATACCATAAATAATCGGTAAATAAATTCAGAAGACTCGAATTCGCTACAAAACGATCTAGATAGGCTTTTAAAATGGACAAAAGATTCAGAGATGCAGTTTTAATGTTGATAAATGCATGGTGTTAAGGCTAGGTAGTGGCAATAGTGCACCAGCTACGAGCTGGACAATGTTGAACGCTAACAGGATCTGGAAGTTCTGACTAGTTGAGGTCTAAAGCCACATAAATCAGTGCATAAATGTGCGGAAGGTAAGCAGTTATGATGGGGGGGGGGAAGTGCTATGTCAGTATGACTATGTAGCACTTGGAAGGGATATGAGGATATGTAGCTTGGATAGGAGGGACGGAAGAATGGTGTAAAATTGTGCGTTTTATTTGCGTTAGTAATAGTAATAACCTGATGTAATAGTAGTAACCTGATTAGTAATTAGTAATAATAATAAAAATTAGTAATTAGTAATAACCTGATGTTATTCTTGAGCTGTATCTTACGCCTGTTAAGCTTCATTCAAATTATGCAGCAGAGATTTGGTCGCCATACTGTAGAATAGACATCAATTCGTGTACAGATACGGATGGCAAAACTAATCCCAGGTAATAGAAATCTCTCCTATGAAATGAGATTATTTGAATGAATTAAATAATTTGTAATCACAATTCAGGATTATTTTAAGTGGTGCTCACTTAAAGGGAGAGTAAGAAAGCTTAATTTATATTCTCTAGAAAGGTGAAGAGTAAAGGCTAACATGATTGAAGATGCCCGAAACGCTACGCATGTTAGTGGCTTTAGGTATTGTATGTACTATATCTATCTTTAAATCCAACATTATGAATGTAACTCAATGTATGTACCTTCACCTGAATAAAAAAATCTAAATCTATCTCTAAAATAAACTGGATGAATGAGTATAATAAAGGAGATATTAATAGGGGTGCTAAATATATCATCACAAAATAGAACACGAAAAATTGGATACAACTTAGATAAGTTTAGAGTCAGGAAAGACCTGGGTAAATATTGGCTTCGAAACAGGGTTGCTTATTTACGGAACAAATTACTGAGTAACATAGCAGAGTGCGATCATCGGATTGTTTCAAAGGTTAGAATATATAAGTGAATGAGTTGGAGTACACACAGGACCTGCCTCGCGTGGCCCAATATGCATTGTGCAGTTTTTAATATTTTTATGTTCTTGTGTGATAATGCACAGCTCATTTCAATTGCAAGGTGTAAGGCCTGTCGTCTGTCAAGGTCAGTAAAGCAACAATTTTCTTCGTTTGATTGTCTTCATTAAAGGTTAAGGATTAACGTATTGTGTTGGTGTTTGTACAATAGTGGTGTGTATCTAAAGATAACTCACCTAGTTGTGCTTGCGGGGGTGAGCTCTGGCTCTTTGGTCCCGCCTCTCAACCGTCAATCAACTGGTGTACAGTTTCCTGAGCCTAATGGGCTCTATCATATCTACACTTGAAACTGTGTATGGAGTCAGCCTCCACCACATCGCTTCCTAATGCATTCCATTTGTCAACCACTCTGACACTAAAAAAGTTCTTTCTAATATCTCTGTGGCTCATTTGGGCACTCAGTTTCCACCTGTGTCCCCTAGTGCGTGTGCCCCTTGTGTTAAACAGCCTGTCTTTATCAGCCCTGTCGATTCCCCTGAGAATCTTGAATGTGGTGATCATGTCCCCCCTTCCATGTTCATACAAGGAGAAAGGCTCCTCTCAAGTTCTACAGCCAGCTAAAGACACAGTGGTTACTGTCCTATATATGTTTGTACTTACTGAAGATTCCTTGAAGGTGCTTTTGCAGTTGCACTGAAGAATGCCATTACCAAGTGTCTAGACTATGGCTTTGCCTTCCTCATATCAGAAGCCATAGAGACGCCATTGAGCACCTCACCTGTTGGTGTTTCTCAAACCTTTCAGAGACAATGAAGGGTCAATGTACATTGTCAAGTACAAGTAGGAGAGCTACAGTGATGGTTCTCAGATGATGGAGTCCTTGTTTAAACACTGTCACTGTCATCGTTCACGACCGCTACTCGAGGGAGGTAGCGAGGAGCAGGGAGGGGAAGCACTCTGGGTCAGTTGAGTGCTACAGAGAGCAGGAGGCAGAGAGGGAAGGAGGAGGAAGAGGAAGATGGTGTCACTACACAGAGATGCAGCCAACTGCTTCACAGTGTAAGTTGGGGGCCAAGTGGCGGACGACGCCCATCACACAGCGGCCGAACTCCCTCTCACCAGCTCGTGGTTACACCTCAGGAGGTAATATCTTGCCTCTTCGGTAAGTCTTGGCTAACGTTGTAGCGATGATAAACATTACAGACAAACGGCGAGTCCTTGATCTGGCACTCAGCGATGTGTTTGACAACTGCAGATAAGACCAATTGTTAATTGGGAAAGTTATTTTCGTTTCTTCCAGGTGCATTGGCAATGATGTTGACTGAAACTTAGATAATATTTAGTTTCTTCTCTGTAATTCGAGGAATGTCAACTAGTGAAATGGGAGGAGGTGAAGGTGGTGTACCTCATTAGCTACTGTACATGTCTCTCATTAGCTGCTGTACATGTCTCATTAGCTACCGTACATGTCTCATTAGATACTGTACATGTGTCTCATTAGCTGCTGTACATATGCAGGCGATGAGTCACAATAACGTGGCTAAAGTATGTTGACCAGACCACACACTAGAAGGTGAAGAGACGACGACGTTTCGGTCCGTCCTGGACCATTCTCAAGTCGATTGAGAATGGATTGCAGATTGAGACTGCTGTACATGTCTCATTAGCTGCTGTACATGTCTCATTAGCTGCTGTACATGTCTCACTAGCTGCTGTACATGTCTCATTAGCTACCGTACATGTCTCATTAGCTACCGTACATGTCTCATTAGCTACCGTACATGTCTCATTAGCTACCGTACATGTCTCATTAGCTACCGTACATGTCTCATTAGCTACCGTACATGTCTCATTAGCTACCGTACATGTCTCTCATTAGCTACTGTACATGTATCAGGCCAGCAGTGAACATGTACCAGGAGCGTAATGCCAGTAGAGAAAACAGGTGAACGGACACGAGGAGTGGGGGTGCTCAGGTCCCTGGTGAAGGGTGTGGGAGGCATGAGTGGATGCGGCCACATTCACGAAAGCACTTACGCACACACTTACGAACCTGTACACCTTTTCTCAGTCTTTGGTAGCTTTGTTTCCAATTATTAAACAGTTAATGAGCTCCGACGCACCAGGAGGCTGTTTATAACAATAACAACAGTTGATTGGGAAGTTTTCATGCTTGTAAACAGTTTAATAAATGTAACCAAAGCCGTCAAAGATTGAGGAAAGATGTACACGTTCGTAAGTGCTTGCGTAAGTGCTTTCGTGAATCTGGTCCCGTAGTGAACACACGCTGGTCACTTCAGTAGTCTGATGATGCTTCATGATGTCAGAAAGGTTCACTCACTGGAGATGTTTGTTCACCTGTCCGTTCTTCACTAAGCAGCCCGTCCTCCAAACAAAGACCCAAAAGTCCATTCCATGCACCGGCCAAACCCCCTATTTGTGAATGAAAAACGGTTTACGCACGACTCACAACTGATTTCGTTCGAACACTTCCGGAACAAGTGCTTCACTGACGAAATTTTGTTCGAACCACAACGCTGTAAATGCTTCACCCACGTACTACAAATACAAATAATCGCCAACAGAACCTAAACACCTAACCTATGCCAATATATGCACATTATGCTATTATATTACATTATTAATTTATATTTGACAAAATTTGTTTTGAATGAATAGCATGTTAAAATTTATGAATGCGTTTGCGGGGTCGACCGCTGGATGGAATGGACTTGAATCAAGGTCGGGTTGCGGGTTGCAGTGAGTTGGGAGGGGGGGGGAATTGGAATTATCAAGGGAAAGCGCCAAGCCATTACGACTTTATAGCACTCGGAAGGGATCAGGATAAGGATTTGGGAATGGGACGGAGGGGAAGGAATGGTTCCCCAACTACTTGGACGGTCGGGGATTGAACGCCGACCTGTATGAAGCGAGACCGTCGCTCTACCGTCCAGCCCAAGTGGTTGGTGGGGGGGGGGGGTAAAGAAGCCATGGCTCACGGCTGTATTATGGATATTGGGGTTATAACAACACAAAAATTAATATATTTATCGTCACAGTTTGCAGCCTGGGTACTTAAAAGTTCACAAAGAAAACATTTGCTTAAAATGATTATTAGCGAATGGGAGCCAGGTTGTAGGAGGTGATCCGTACTGTGGGTGACCTGGCCTGGTGAACTACCTGGCATCAGGTTGGTATCGTCAGGGAACACTGCCTACCTCTAGTACACTGCAGTGTTAGAGGTAGTACATACGGCAGTATGTTCTCTTGTCTCACGCGCTGCCCACACTCACACTGCCATCACTGTACACTCAGTACACTGTACACTTGGTACATTGTACACTCGCTACACTGTACACTCGGTACACTGTACACTCGGTACACTGTACACTCGGTACACTGTACACTCGGTACACTGTACACTCGGTACACTATACATTTGGTACCTTAGTACACTTGACACAATAGGTACACTTAGTACATAGTAAAAATTGATGAATCTGCTTTATAAATACATAAATGTATTCATGCATACATATGTATACATGTGTGTAAATCACGAAAATTAACACGTGATGAAAAATGTGACAGTGTCAGACCACGGAGGAAGAATTGAAACAGGAATTTCCTTAAGTACTTTCGTATATTAATACATCATTAGAAGGAAATTCCTTCTGAAGATGTATTAATATACGAAAGTACTTAAGGAAATTCCTGTTTCAATTCTTCCTCCGAGGTCTGACACTGTCATATATATACATACATAAATACACTACAGACAACATACATATCACAAATGTGTGTATCTGCAAACATTCGTATGTACTTACACATATTATTACAACCCCACCAGTCTCTAAACCCGCCAGCCGTCAAGTCCGCCGACCGTCAAGTCCGCCATCCGTCAAGTCCGCCATCCGTCAAGTCCGCTAACCGTCAAGTCCGCCATCCGTCAAGTCCGCCATCCGTCACGTCCGCCATCCGTCACGTCCGCCATCCGTCAAGTCCGCCAGCCGTCACGTCCGCCAGCCGTCAAGTCCGCCAGCCATCAAGTCCGCCAGCCGTCAAGTCCGCCAGCCCTCAAGTCCGCCAATTACCAAAGTGTATACAAAATAATCAACCACAGACGGGGAACTGCATGTATTTGCTATTTGCGCCTGCAGGATGGCGGTGTTAGCTCTTGGACCCCGCCTTCATAACCGTTGGTTAAATCTAATGTACTTACTCCTGACCTATTTTTCCTCTCATATCTATTACATATTTCTCACATATACATCCACAGCCCGTAGCAGTTGTCTAACTACCAGGTATCTATTTACTGCTAAAATGAAGGGCGGCATTAGGCGAAAGAACCTGCCCATTTGTTTCTGCCCCGGTCGAGAATCGAACCCGGGCCCTTAGGACTATGCCTCGTGAGCGCTGTCCACTCGGCCTCCATATATGTGTGTGCGTGAGTGAGTATATCCGTAAGCAGTAAAAGGTTGAGAACTGCCCAGTAAGACTTGGCACCCTAGCCAGCAAGAGATCCACAAAATATTAGTGAGCGAGTTGCTCAGAGAGGCATCTCTCCCTCGAGCTATATATAACTGGTGTGGTGCATTTGTGGGCCCAAATTATCCCCCACATGTACACACGGGGAGGAGTAACCCTCTGTTGTTGTTAACATGTAAAGTTCACTCTGCCGTTACTATCAACAGGTCCCACACTTGCTGGCACTGTTTTGGCTCTTGGCCCACTCTGGCAGAAGAGATGGGGACGGGGGGGGGCGATATTTTGTAGATTACACACACACACACACACACACACAACACACACACACACACACACACACACACACACACACACCACACACACACACACACACACACACACGTCCTAATTCTGCCCTATGCATACACAACCCGTCCTCGCAAATTCGTATAGTCAATATTGACTTATTAAATACGTGCATAGGTGATATACTAAACATAATAGTTTACCTTGAAAAGCTTCATAGAAAACACAGACCTTACCTAACCTTGTTAGTATGTTAAGATAAGCATCTTATAGCTTCGTAATTACAATTGTTACTTAACCTATTATAGGTATAGGTTAAGTAATAATTGTAATTACGAAGCAATAAGATGCTTATCTTAACATACTAAGTAGGTTAGGTAAGGTCGGTGTTTTCTATGAAGCTTTTCGAGGTAAACTATTATGTTTAGTATGTCACCTATGCACGTATTTAATAAGTCAATATTAACTATACGAATTTGCGAGGACGGGTTGGCATACACCACCACCCCTCCCCCCATGTTATTCACTAATGTACCCCCCCCCCTATACCCACACTGTAATGTGGCGGTTTAGTGACCCAGTTCTCCAAAGCAATTTGTCTATATCTGACTTTCAGGTATAATTACTCAGTGTTAATGCACACAAGTATGTCGTTGCTTCGTGTAGTTAGCCGTGCCAGTAATGCTGAACGTTTTCACCGCTGCTTTATACATCTTTTGTCCCGTTGTCAAGATGATTAGCACAGCTAGTTAGCAGCCAATTTCAGGTCTGTGGGTAGTAGGGTCTTTCCACATGATCTCACAACTTAGCAAGCTTGTCTGTAATGTTTTAGCCTTGCCATAAGCGTACGAACCTGGGCAACCCGCTTAAGTTATCGAGTACTCTGATCATTGCTCTGAGTGAAGGGCAATATTGCGACTTTCTTAATTGAGTTAAAGCAGTGGAATCTTGACGCTGTGGATGATAGCATCAAAATTATGTGGCAGTGATTTAAGCAGGAGTCAACGGGTGAATGTGGGACCATCACTGCTGACTCACCAGCCCGTATCCCCAGCGTCCCGAGCCTCAAGAAACTGACGTACTAAAGTGCCCTAACCTAACCCACCAGAGCACCTACCAATACAACCTCACTGAGGACCCGCGAATAGAAAACGGGACATCACGTCAGTTTTTGGCCTTAAGGGATTTAAACGTCAAGATAATATGTACTGTTATAGAGTGACAGCTGACACTCGCTACACACCTGACAGTTCTTGCACGCTGTCAGTATATGTCAGTATATGACATCTATGTACAGCGTGAACTGACAGTTCACGCTTCCTAAACAACAAATTGTTCACACTTCTCAACATAAAAATTTACAATCAAGTTACCTTCCTAATTTCTACAGCCTCCCGTCCTCAATGAGTGTGTGTATCATGGACTAAACAGTTGCTTTATATACCCACTCCAGCAGCTATGTGCACCAACGCTAAAAAAATGAGCTGTTGCACCCAACAAAGTTATCGTCATGTTCATTAATTTTGTAGAAGGCACAAAAATATGCCAGAAACCAAAGCTGAACATTCGTAGGCCTACTGTAGTGTATATATATATATATATATATATATATATATATATATATATATATATATATATATATATATATATTTTTTTCATAATAATATAGGAAGGGAGTACCACCTCTGGCTGGAAGAAGGGGGACCCATAGCCTCGGAGGAAATCACACATAACGCATTGGAGGGAATGTACACACACACACACACACACACGCACGCACACGCATATATATATATATATATATATATATATATATATATATATATATATATATATATATATATATATATATATGTACTAAAGTAGCCTAAAGATAGCATATAATAAGCCTAGGATTGCTTATGTAGGTGTTGAGTTGCGGTGTTTCATGTACGTGTCCGTGTTTTGAGCTTGCCAGTTAGTCTAATACGATAGTACAAAACTTGAACATTTTCAACCCAAGAGTCCGTTTTTGTATATTTGATGCAATAGTTGGTATAAATACCATTATTATTAGAGGATGGGCTCAAGTTCTGACTGGTCAGAGCCTCGGTAATATTCATATCTTAACTCAATTCTCAATAGTACATATACAATACTTAACCCCGAGACAATAGTACATATACTGACTAAAATCGACACTAGTAAGTCGGCAGTTGACTTATACATCTTTCAGCCAACTGACAAAAATCTTTTAAATGGCTTCATAAAATTTTGTATCAAATATATGTTTATTTTATTATATATTTGTGTTCCTGTATAGTGCCTCTGGTGGTGGTAGGGGTGCCTCTGTTGGTGGTAGGGGGTGCCTCTGTTGGTGGTAGGGGGTGCCTCTGGTGGTGGTAGGGGGTGCCTCTGTTGGTGGTAGGGGGTGCCTCTGTTGGTGGTAGGGGTGCCTCTGTTGGTGGTAGGGGGTGCCTCTGTTGGTGGTAGGGGGTGCCTCTGTTGGTGGTAGGGGGTGCCTCTGTTGGTGGTAGGGGGTGCCTCTGGTAGTGGTAGGGGGTGCCTCTGGTGGTGGTAGGGGGTGCCTCTGGTGGTGGTAGGGGGTGCCTCTGGTGGTGGTAGGGGGTGCCTCTGGTGGTGGTAGAGGGTGCCTCTGGTGGTGGTAGGGGGTGCCTCTGGTAGTGGTAGGGGGTGCCTCTGGTAGTGGTAGGGGGTGCCTCTGGTAGTGGTAGGGGGTGCCTCTGGTAGTGGTAGGGGGTGCCTCTGTTGGTGGTAGGGGGTGCCTCTGTTGGTGGTAGGGGGTGCCTCTGTTGGTGGTAGGGGGTGCCTCTGTTGGTGGTAGGGGGTGCCTCTGGTGGTGGTAGGGTGCCTCTGGTAGTGGTAGAGGGTGCCTCTGGTAGTGGTAGGGTGCCTCTGTTGGTGGTAGGGGGTGCCTCTGGTGGTGGTAGGGTGCCTCTGGTGGTGGTAGAGGGTGCCTCTGGTAGTGGTAGGGTGCCTCTGGTGGTGGTAGGGGGTGCCTCTGGTGGGGGTAGAGACTCCCTGAGGTTGTAAATGCCTGAAGAAGGAATGTGTTTATAATGGGAGCAGTGCAACAGGGATCGAGGGCTG
This sequence comes from Procambarus virginalis, assembly GCA_020271785.1. NCBI lineage: Eukaryota > Metazoa > Arthropoda > Malacostraca > Decapoda > Cambaridae > Procambarus > Procambarus virginalis. The sequence continues at coordinate 43,347,283 of WNGS01092210.1, read as the reverse complement.
GTGATGTCTTCAGGGGTGGTGGGTGGTGATGTCTTCAGGGGTGGTGGGTGGTGATGTCTTCAGGGGTGGTGGGTGGTGATGTCTTCAGGGGTGGTGGGTGGTGATGTCTTCAGGGGTGGTGGGTGGTGATGTGACCACTTGGGCGGGTGGGAATCTCCAGGGCTGCGTGCGATGCTCTTCAGGGCGTTACCTTGGGGAAGTGATAATGTTTTAAGTGTTGCTCAAGTTACTTACGATAAATTTTTCTTGGGTGAAGTTCCTCCGGAACTGAAGAGGTATGCCATACCCTGAGTTTGTTGTCTTTATCCACTACTCATAACTATTCAGATCCAGATCAGATGTTCTGGTCACTTTAAAGTATTAACTGTAGCGATCACGATAGGTGATGAGCTTGGCAGAGATGTCTGCTGGCGAGGACTTCAAGATGTCACGGCGGGTCCTACGGAGGCGAGTTATCTTGAGGTTATCTTGAGACGATACCCATGTGTTATGATGACCTACAACACTTGAAGACCACTCTACACTTCCACCACATGCGTTATAGGGTCAGTGTACCTGAGGCACTCACACCTCGCCACATTGGAAGACCATAGGCACTCTGCGGCGGGGCGGCCGCATTACCCAGGAGTCAACAAACAGTGCCAGATGGACCTTCCGAGTTATTGCCTCGACACAGGGACGGGAGATGTGGCACCAGGGTGCCCCTGACTACCAGACTGGCTAGCCACGGACCTCGACCAGCTAGCCAGCACTACAGCTGTAAATAGCGAGGATTAACCTGACCTGCTACAACCTGGCTGAAACACTGTTTAAATCTTTACTGGTAAATAAGAAAACGGTGGTAATTAGTTCGACTCGTGACAGTTTTGAACTCCTAAACCCCCTTAAATTCAATGAAACTAGAAACATTTGGGCTTTCTTGGGCACGTAATCTCCCTATTTGTCACGTTAAGAGTTTCAGTTTTTCACGAGATGAGAAATTGTTTTACCAAAATAATTGAGCACCATGGCTTGTATTGGGCTTAAGGTACGCCACCCTCTGTAGGGTTAAGGCCCATCACCCTATGGAGGGTTATTAAGGCCCATCACCCTATGGAGGGTTATTAAGGCCCATCACCCTGTGGAGGGTTATTAAGGCCCATCACCCTGTGGAGGGTTATTAAGGCCCATCACCCTATGGAGGGTTATTAAGGCCCATCACCCTGTGGAGGGTTATTAAGGCCCATCACCCTATGGAGGGTTATTAAGGCCCATCACCCTATGGAGGGTTATTAAGGCCCATCACCCTGTGGAGGGTTATTAAGGCCCATCACCCTGTGGAGGGTTATTAAGGCCCATCACACTATGGAGGGTTATTAAGGCCAATCACCCTGTGGAGGGTTATTAAACCTGTCAATCAATGAAGCTTTATTAAGGCCTGTCAATCTCCGAGTATCCAGCAAGTGTACTGTAGTTGATTACAGTCCAGGACTACAGTACACTGTGTACTGTGGGTGAGTAAACTGTGTACTGTGGGGAGTACACTCTGTATACTGTGAGACGCGGGGTTCACCTTCCGTGCACGACTGCATTTNCCTATTTTACTGCTAGGTAACAGGGGCATAGGGTGAAAGAAACTCTGCCCATTGTTTCTCGCCGGCGCCGGATCGAACCCGGGACCACAGGATCACAAGTCCAGCGTGCTGTCCGCTCGGCCGACCGGCTCCCCAAACTTACATCCCGTGTATGGTAAACTCACAGCGCATCAATGGCAAACTATCCTAAGAGATTGAGATATTTGATGATTCTTATAAGATATGTATTCCCCTCGTGAGGCAGCAATACTATGTTCCTTCATGTAGCTCGACCCCCCCCCCCCACACACACACACACGGCCAATTTGTTGACACCCCGGGTGAATGAGGGCCGACGTAAGAGATAGGAAAGAGTGTGTAATACTTACACCAGATTATCTTGGGTTTGTCTCCTGCCTTGCCGCCGCCGCTGAAGAGAGCCATCACCAGCCGCTGTGCTCCCCCTGCCTCTCAACATTAAACACTTGGTGGCCCACCTGCGCCGCAAATGTCACAAAGGCCGCCGTCGTGACAAAGTGGCGCTGGACCCGGGGTGTTGCGGCTGTCTCGGGGGCCGGGCATGTCACGCCCTCCGTCCTGTACGATGTTAGTACTCTTCACGACCCTCCCACACCCTCGACCTCCTCACACACCACACATTCTTCCATACACTAGACACTGTTCCACACACACTAGATACTGTTCCATACACTTGACACTTCCATACACTAGACACTGTTCCATACACTTGACACTTCCATACACTAGACACTGTTCCATACACTTGACACTTCCACACACTAGACACTGTTCCACACACACTAGATACTGTTCCACACACACTAGATACTGTTCCACACACACTAGATACTGTTCCATACACTTGACACTTCCACACACACTAGATACTGTTCCACACACACTAGATACTGTTCCACACACACTAGATACTGTTCCACACACACTAGATACTGTTCCATACACTTGACACTTCCACACACTAGACACTGTTCCACACACACTAGACACTGTTCCACACACACTAGATACTGTTCCACACACACTAGATACTGTTCCACACACACTAGATACTGTTCCACACACACTAGATACTGTTCCATACACTTGACACTTCCACACACTAGACACTGTTCCACACACACTAGACACTGTTCCACACACACTAGATACTGTTCCACACACACTAGATACTGTTCCACACACACTAGACACTGTTCCACACACACTAGATACTGTTCCACACACACTAGATACTGTTCCACACACACTAGATACTGTTCCACACACACTAGATACTGTTCCACACACACTAGATACTGTTCCACACACACTAGATACTGTTCCATACACTTGACACTTCCACACACACTAGATACTGTTCCACACACACTAGATACTGTTCCATACACTTGACACTTCCACACACTAGATACTGTTCCACACACTAGACACTGTTCCACACACACTAGATACTGTTCCACACACTAGACACTGTTCCACACACACTAGATACTGTTCCATACACTTGACACTTCCATACACTAGACACTGTTCCACACACTAGATACTGTTCCACACACTTGACACTTCCACACACTAGACACTGTTCCACACACTAGACACTGTTCCACACACACTAGACACTGTTCCACACACTAGACACTGTTCCATACACTTGACACTTCCACACACTAGACACTGTTCCACACACTAGACACTGTTCCACACACTAGACACTGTTCCACACACTAGACACTGTTCCACACACTAGACACTGTTCCACACACTAGACACTGTTCCACACACTAGACACTGTTCCACACACTAGACACTGTTCCACACACTAGACACTGTTCCACACACTAGACACTGTTCCACACACTAGATACTGTTCCACACACTAGATACTGTTCCACACACTAGATACTGTTCCACACACTAGACACTGTTCCACACACTAGATACTGTTCCACACACTAGACACTGTTCCACACACTAGACACTGTTCCACACACTAGACACTGTTCCACACACTAGACACTGTTCCACACAAGACACTGTTCCACACACACTAGACACTGTTCCACACACTAGACACTGTTCCACACACTAGATACTGTTCCACACACTAGACACTGTTCCACACACTAGACACTGTTCCACACACTAGACACTGTTCCACACACTAGACACTGTCACACACTAGACACTGTTCCACACACTAGACACTGTTCCACACACTAGACACTGTCACACACACTAGACACTGTTCCACACACTAGACACTGTTCCACACACTAGACACTGTCACACACACTAGACACTGTCACACACACTAGACACTGTTCCACACACTAGACACTGTCACACACTAGACACTGTCACACACACTAGACACTGTCACACACACTAGACACTGTTCCACACACTAGACACTGTTCCACACACTAGACACTGTTCCACACACTAGACACTGTTCCACACACTAGACACTGTTCCACACACTAGACACTGTCACACACACTAGATACTGTTCCACATACTAGACACTTTTCCACACACTAGACACTGTTCCACACACTAGACACTGTTCCACACACTAGATACTGTTCCACACACGAGAAACAAGTGCCACACCTTTGTCACCGTTGCGTAAGATTCTTGACAGTGTCACATAATCTCCTTGGCACTGTGACGTAAATTCCTTGACATCGTCACTGTCCGATTCTCGACACTATACTGTAAGATTTTTAACACTGTCACATAAGAGCTTAAACACCGTTACGTAAGATGGTGGGACAGAGATGGAAGGCACTTATCAGGAGAAAACGCTATGCCGGTATAGCTATATAGCAGTTGGATGGGATATGTGGATGGTGGGGGGGGGGGAGGAACAGTGCCTAACCACTTTGATCATTGCAGATCGTACACCAACCCAGCAGGAGGCGAGGGGCGTTGCTCTTAGGGATGGGTCAAGTGGATGGTGGCACAGCAAGATGTCTCTCCCAGGGTTACCGTGTGGTGATTTCGGGGCTCAACGTCCCAGCGGCCCGGTCTTCAACCAGGCCTCCTGCCGGGGTTGATAAACACTTGCGGAGATGGTGGTGGCGCAGCGTAGAGCAAGACGCAACTGCACAGTCCTCACCAACCTTGAGTCCCGCTGACCAACTGTTCTCCGAATAAACGCGGGATTAATCCCAGGTATTCCATCCCAAACAGTTTACAATAAACTACAAATACCCAATAATTACAGTTTCATATTATGAGTTCTGACACTTGGCAAATCTCGTGGCGGGTTTGTATAATCCCGTAGTGATTATGAACACAAATGGTATTCAGAAAAATAAAATAGTTTTGTATTGAGAAGACAATAAAACTTAGATTACTAGCGTCGGCCGCCAGTCCAAGAATGTCTTACAACCCAAGGCCCAGTACTTTGCCAATACGTTGTATACTCAAGTCGTAGTTCACTTCTTGGGTCCCACCTTTCTCAGTTATCGTCGAGTGAGGGAGAGAATTATCGGGGGGAAAGCGTCAAGCCATTACGACTATGTAGCACTTGGAACGGGTCAGGTTAAGGCCTTTGCGGGCTATTTATTCCCCAAGCCACCTCTTGGGTGGATTAATCTTTATCAATCATCAATCAGGATACGGATTTGGGATGGGACGGGGGGAAGGAATGGTGCCCAACTACTTGGACGGTCGGGGATTGAACGCCGACCTGCATGAAACGAGACCGTCGCTCTACCGTCTTTAAGTTTAGTCCTTAAGTCTTAAGTTTACAACCTCTGAAGATCGCTATCAGACTTTAGGACGAAGAGGATAGGCTGAAGGTGTCAGATCTTACTATAAGGAGAATAAACCTACCGCAAGCTGAAGGGCGGAGTCCAACCTTAGGACACGGATAGGCCTAACCCCCCCCCCCTCCTACACTGAAGGGCGGTGTCAGACTTCAATAAACACTATATGCCGTCAATCTCGAGGAAAGATGTAGAGGTTTCGTGGCAGCACCAGCGCACGAGTTTCTCCAACACGTGTACCTTGAACGCTTATATATAAATATCTGATGATGGTAGTGGGACAGGGATATATATTGGTACTTTTGGTGGTTAATCACTATATATTGGTACTTTTTTGGTGGTCCATCACTATATATATATTGGTACTTTTGGTGGTCCATCACTATATATATTGGTACTTTTGGTGGTCCATCACTATATATATATTGGTACTTTTGGTGGTCCATCACTATATATATATTGGTACTTTTGGTGGTCCATCACTATATATATATTGGTACTTTTGGTGGTCCATCACTATATATATATTGGTACTTTTGGTGGTCCATCACTATATATATATTGGTACTTTTGGTGGTCCATCACTATATATATATTGGTACTTTTGGTGGTCCATCACTATATATATATTGGTACTTTTTGGTGGAGGATGTGTTGGTGATATTGATTGATCGGTGATATTGATGATTGTAGTAGTAATAGTAATCATAATGGTAGTGGCGTTGGTGGTGATAGTAGTGATGATATTGATAGTACTGATGATGATGGTAGTGACATTGATGGTGATATTTATGATGGTAGTGATATTGATGATTCTGCTGATGTTATTGATGATAGTGAATGTTAAAACGATGGTGATAATGGTGAACGTGATGATCCTGGTAAGTGATATTAATGATGAGAATTATGAGACTGATATAATTTAAACTGTGAACACTCTTGACAACCTCTTCAGTGTTCTTAGTGTTCTTGTTGTTCGCCTTCTTGTTGTTCTCGTTCCAACGTCTCACATTTCTTGTCTTGCTTTTATCTTCTTGTGCTAAAGGTAGAACATTAGAGCTATGTCACCACTGTGTGTGTGTGTGTGTGTGTGTGTGTGTGTGTGTGTGTATTCACCTAGTTGTGCTTGCGGGGGTTGAGCGTTGACTCTTTGGTCCCGCCTCTCGACTGTCAATCAACCGGTGTACATATTCTGGGCTCTATCAAATCTACATTTGAAACTGTATTGAACCTGCCTCTACCACATCACTGCCTTCCACTTGTTAACTACTCTGAGACTGAAAAAAATTATTTCTAATGTCTCTGTGGCTCATTTGGGTACTAAGTTTCCACCTGTGTCCCCTTGTTTGTGTTCGACCCGTGCTAAATAGTTTCTTTTTTCCACATTGTCAATTCCCCTGAGAATTTTGTAGGTGGTGATCATGTCTCACCTTACTCTTTTGTCTTCCAGGGACGTGGGGTTTAGCTCCCGTAATATTTCCTCGTAGCTCATTCCTCTCATTTCTGGGACTAATCTGGTGGCATACCGTTGAATCTTCTCTAACTTTGCCTTGTGTTTAACTAGGTATGGACTCCAGGCTGGAGTTAGGGGACCTACGGGGAGCTCAGTAACCCTAACAGGTTTTGTGTCATTCCCCAACAAAGGGAACTATACTTTCTGTTTAGTCAGGTGTGGTGGTGGTGGTGGTGGTGGTGGTGGTGGTGGTTGCCGCCTAGACACTCGCCCCATGATTACTAAGCCTTAAATCCCACACCAAACGAAACTATTCGTTATTTTTACACACTTTTACTTTTCAATGAATGTACAGACGAACAAGAAACTGTATAGACAGCTAACTTAGGCTTAACAGGCTTGTATAGGCTTAACAGCTAATTAAGACTGAAGAAGCATATCTAGACCAACAATTTGTTCATGCTGTCATGAACAATTAGAAATGAGATAAAGAAACGCTAAACAAATTATGAAGTGCATGTTGGAGTAGAAGCAAAGACAGCCCCCTGAAGGATTCTTTCAGATATATCAAAGACTAGGGAGAGGAATGGACCACTGAACGTGTGATAGGCTAGGCAACTGATGACAGAGAAATGGGTAGTGTAAATAAGTACTTTTATCTGTAATTATTAGTGAAGATTTGATGACATATCAGCAGTGGAACAAATCTATTTAGGTGTTGGAGAGGACAAGTTGACTAGTTAAGTCGTTACCAGAGATGAAACTATTAAAGAAATAGTTCATTTAAAGCCCAACAAGTCCCCATAGTCATACGAAGTATTTGCCGAGGTCTTTAAGGAATGTGAAGATGAACGTAGTAAGCTCTCGTCTTACATATTTAATAAATCATTAAGAGTCGAGTCGCGTACTAGAAGCGCCGAGTTGCGGATGTGGTGCCAAGCTGTCAGAAAGTAGATCACCTGCGTCAAACTATCGGACAGTTAGCTTTCCTGTTGATCGTCCGACTAACGTCGTTTATAGGAAAATTGCTTGAATTGATCATCGCAAAAACAACTCGTTTACACCTTAAAATAAAGCAATAAAGGACTCACAACATGGTTTTTAGTGAAGGAAACTCGTGTTTAAATAATTCCATCTAATTCTTTGCTTGGTATAAGGGGGTTGTCCTAAGTTGGATAATACCGTTGTTATTTCAAAGGAAACATAGAGTTAGCAGGAATGGAATTAGGTCCTACAGAAGGGATTTAGACAGGATTGAACAGCAACATTTACAAATTTTCAGACAATACCATAAATAATCGGTAAATAAATTCAGAAGACTCGAATTCGCTACAAAACGATCTAGATAGGCTTTTAAAATGGACAAAAGATTCAGAGATGCAGTTTTAATGTGATAAATGCATGGTGTTAAGGCTAGGTAGTGGCAATAGTGCACCAGCTACGAGCTGGACAATGTTGAACGCTAACAGGATCTGGAAGTTCTGACTAGTTGAGGTCTAAAGCCACATAAATCAGTGCATAAATGTGCGGAAGGTAAAGCAGTTATGATGGGGGGGGGGAGTGCTATGTCAGTATGACTATGTAGCACTTGGAAGGGATATGAGGATATGTAGCTTGGATAGGAGGGACGGAAGAATGGTGTAAAATTGTGCGTTTATTTGCGTTAGTAATAGTAATAACCTGATGTAATAGTAGTAACCTGATTAGTAATTAGTAATAATAATAATAAATTAGTAATTAGTAATAACCTGATGTTATTCTTGAGCTGTATCTTACGCCTGTTAAGCTTCATTCAAATTATGCAGCAGAGATTTGGTCGCCATACTGTAGAATAGACATCAATTCGTGTACAGATACGGATGGCAAAACTAATCCCAGGTAATAGAAATCTCTCCTATGAAATGAGATTATTTGAATGAATAAATAATTTGTAATCACAATTCAGGATTATTTTAAGTGGTGCTCACTTAAAGGGAGAGTAAGAAAGCTTAATTTATATTCTCTAGAAAGGTGAAGAGTAAAGGCTAACATGATTGAAGATGCCCGAAACGCTACGCATGTTAGTGGCTTTAGGTATTGTATGTACTATATCTATCTTTAAATCCAACATTATGAATGTAACTCAATGTATGTACCTTCACCTGAATAAAAAAATCTAAATCTATCTCTAAAATAAACTGGATGAATGAGTATAATAAAGGAGATATTAATAGGGGTGCTAAATATATCATCACAAAATAGAACACGAAAAATTGGATACAACTTAGATAAGTTTAGAGTCAGGAAAGACCTGGGTAAATATTGGCTTCGAAACAGGTTGCTTATTTACGGAACAAATTACTGAGTAACATAGCAGAGTGCGATCATCGGATTGTTTCAAAGGTTAGAATATATAAGTGAATGAGTTGGAGTACACACAGGACCTGCCTCGCGTGGCCCAATATGCATTGTGCAGTTTTTAATATTTTTATGTTCTTGTGTGATAATGCACAGCTCATTTCAATTGCAAGGTGTAAGGCCTGTCGTCTGTCAAGGTCAGTAAAGCAACAATTTTCTTCGTTTGATTGTCTTCATTAAAGGTTAAGGATTAACGTATTGTGTTGGTGTTTGTACAATAGTGGTGTGTATCTAAAGATAACTCACCTAGTTGTGCTTGCGGGGGTTGAGCTCTGGCTCTTTGGTCCCGCCTCTCAACCGTCAATCAACGGTGTACAGTTTCCTGAGCCTAATGGGCTCTATCATATCTACACTTGAAACTGTGTATGGAGTCAGCCTCCACCACATCGCTTCCTAATGCATTCCATTTGTCAACCACTCTGACACTAAAAAAGTTCTTTCTAATATCTCTGTGGCTCATTTGGGCACTCAGTTTCCACCTGTGTCCCCTAGTGCGTGTGCCCCTTGTGTTAAACAGCCTGTCTTTATCAACCCTGTCGATTCCCCTGAGAATCTTGAATGTGGTGATCATGTCCCCCCTTCCATGTTCATACAAGGAGAAAGGCTCCTCTCAAGTTCTACAGCCAGCTAAAGACACAGTGGTTACTGTCCTATATATGTTTGTACTTACTGAAGATTCCTTGAAGGTGCTTTTGCAGTTGCACTGAAGAATGCCATTACCAAGTGTCTAGACTATGGCTTTGCCTTCCTCATATCAGAAGCCATAGAGACGCCATTGAGCACCTCACCTGTTGGTGTTTCTCAAACCTTTCAGAGACAATGAAGGGTCAATGTACATTGTCAAGTACAAGTAGGAGAGCTACAGTGATGGTTCTCAGATGATGGAGTCCTTGTTTAAACACTGTCACTGTCATCGTTCACGACCGCTACTCGAGGGAGGTAGCGAGGAGCAGGGAGGGGAAGCACTCTGGGTCAGTTGAGTGCTACAGAGAGCAGGAGGCAGAGAGGGAAGGAGGAGGAAGAGGAAGATGGTGTCACTACACAGAGATGCAGCCAACTGCTTCACAGTGTAAGTTGGGGGCCAAGTGGCGGACGACGCCCATCACACAGCGGCCGAACTCCCTCTCACCAGCTCGTGGTTACACCTCAGGAGGTAATATCTTGCCTCTTCGGTAAGTCTTGGCTAACGTTGTAGCGATGATAAACATTACAGACAAACGGCGAGTCCTTGATCTGGCACTCAGCGATGTGTTTGACAACTGCAGATAAGACCAAGTGTTAATTGGGAAAGTTATTTTCGTTTCTTCCAGGTGCATTGGCAATGATGTTGACTGAAACTTAGATAATATTTAGTTTCTTCTCTGTAATTCGAGGAATGTCAACTAGTGAAATGGGAGGAGGTGAAGGTGGTGTACCTCATTAGCTACTGTACATGTCTCTCATTAGCTGCTGTACATGTCTCATTAGCTACCGTACATGTCTCATTAGATACTGTACATGTGTCTCATTAGCTGCTGTACATATGCAGGCGATGAGTCACAATAACGTGGCTAAAGTATGTTGACCAGACCACACACTAGAAGGTGAAGAGACGACGACGTTTCGGTCCGTCCTGGACCATTCTCAAGTCGATTGAGAATGGATTGCAGATTGAGACTGCTGTACATGTCTCATTAGCTGCTGTACATGTTTCATTAGCTGCTGTACATGTCTCACTAGCTGCTGTACATGTCTCATTAGCTACCGTACATGTCTCATTAGCTACCGTACATGTCTCATTAGCTACCGTACATGTCTCATTAGCTACCGTACATGTCTCTCATTAGCTACCGTACATGTCTCATTAGCTACCGTACATGTCTCATTAGCTACTGTACATGTCTCATTAGCTACCGTACATGTCTCTCATTAGCTACCGTACATGTCTCATTAGCTACCGTACATGTCTCATTAGCTACTGTACATGTCTCATTAGCTACCGTACATGTCTCATTAGCTACTGTACATGTCTCATTAGCTACTGTACATGTCTCATTAGCTACCGTACATGTCTCTCATTAGCTACCGTACATGTCTCATTAGCTACCGTACATGTCTCATTAGCTACCGTACATGTCTCATTAGCTACCGTACATGTCTCTCATTAGCTACTGTACATGTATCAGGCCAGCAGTGAACATGTACCAGGAGCATAATGCCAGTACAGAAAACAGGTGAACGGACACGAGGAGTGGGGGTGCTCAGGTCTTTGGTGAAGGGTGTAGGAGGCATGAGTGGATGCGGCCACATTCACGAAAGCACTTACGCAAACACTTACGAACCTGTACATCTTTTCTCAGTCTTTGGTAGCTTTGTTTCCAATTATTAAACAGTTAATGAGCTCCGACGCACCAGGAGGCTGTTTATAACAATAACAACAGTTGATTGGGAAGTTTTCATGCTTGTAAACAGTTTAATAAATGTAACCAAAGCCGTCAAAGATTGAGGAAAGATGTACACGTTCGTAAGTGCTTGCGTAAGTGCTTTCGTGAATCTGGTCCCGTAGTGAACACACGCTGGTCACTTCAGTAGTCTGATGATGCTTCATGATGTCAGAAAGGTTCACTCACTGGAGATGTTTGTTCACCTGTCCGTTCTTCACTAAGCAGCCCGTCCTCCAAACAAAGACCCAAAAGTCCATTCCATGCACCGGCCAAACCCCCTATTTGTGAATGAAAAACGGTTTACACACGACTCACAACTGATTTCGTTCGAACACTTCCGGAACAAGTGCTTCACTGACGAAATTTTGTTCGAACCACAACGCTGTAAATGCTTCACCCACGTACTACAAATACAAATAATCGCCAACAGAACCTAAACACCTAACCTATGCCAATATATGCACATTATGCTATTATATTATATTATTAATTTATATTTGACAAAATTTGTTTTGAATGAACAGCATGTTAAAATTTATGAATGCGTTTGCGGGGTCGACCGCTGGATGGAATGGACTTGAATCAAGGTCGGGTTGCGGGTTGCAGTGAGTTGGGAGGGGGGGGGGAATTGGAATTATCAAGGGAAAGCGCCAAGCCATTACGACTTTATAGCACTTGGAAGGGATCAGGATAAGGATTTGGGAATGGGACGGAGGGGAAGGAATGGTTCCCCAACTACTTGGACGGTCGGGGATTGAACGCCGACCTGTATGAAGCGAGACCGTCGCTCTACCGTCCAGCCCAAGTGGTTGGTGGGGGGGGGGTAAAGAAGCCATGGCTCACGGCTGTATTATGGATATTGGGATTATAACAACACAAAAATTAATATATTTATCGTCACAGTTTGCAGCCTGGGTACTTAAAAGTTCACAAAGAAAACATTTGCTTAAAATGATTATTAGCGAATGGGAGCCAGGTTGTAGGAGGTGATCCGTACTGTGGTTGACCTGGCCTGGTGAACTACCTGGCATCAGGTTGGTATCGTCAGGGAACACTGCCTACCGCTAGTACACTGCAGTGTTACAGGTAGTACATACGGCAGTATGTTCTCTTGTCTCACGCGCTGCCCACACTCACACTGCCATCACTGTACACTCAGTACACTGTACACTCGGTACACTGTACACTCGGTACACTGTACACTCGGTACACTGTACACTCGGTACACTGTACACTCGGTACACTGTACACTCGGTACACTATACATTTGGTACCTTAGTACACTTGACACAATAGGTACACTTAGTACATAGTAAAAAATTGATGAATCTGCTTTATAAATACATAAATGTATTCATGCATACATATGTATACATGTGTGTAAATCACGAAAATTAACACGTGATGAAAAATGTGACAGTGTCAGACCACGGAGGAAGAATTGAAACAGGAATTTCCTTAAGTACTTTCGTATATTAATACATCATTAGAAGGAAATTCCTTCTGAAGATGTATTAATATACGAAAGTACTTAAGGAAATTCCTGTTTCAATTCTTCCTCCGAGGTCTGACACTGTCATATATATACATACATAAATACACTACAGACAACATACATATCACAAATGTGTGTATCTGCAAACATTCGTATGTACTTACACATATTATTACAACCCCACCAGTCTCTAAACCCGCCAGCCGTCAAGTCCGCCATCCGTCACGTCCGCCAGCCGTCAAGTCCGCCGACCGTCAAATCCGCCATCCGTCAAGTCCGCCAACCGTCAAGTCCGCCGACCGTCAAGTCCGCCGACCGTCAAGTCCGCCATCCGTCAAGTCCGCCATCCGTCAAGTCCGCCATCCGTCAAGTCCGCTAACCGTCAAGTCCGCCATCCGTCAAGTCCGCCATCCGTCACGTCCGCCATCCGTCACGTCTGCCATCCGTCAAGTCCGCCAGCCGTCACATCCGCCAGCCGTCAAGTCCGCCAGCCATCAAGTCCGCCAGCCGTCAAGTCCGCCAGCCGTCACGTCCGCCCGCCGTCAAGTCCGCCTGCCCTCAAGTCCGCCAATTACCAAAGTATATACAAAATAATCAACCACAGACGGGGAACTGCGTGTATTTGCTATTTGCGCCTGCAGGATGGCGGTGTTAGCTCTTGGACCCCGCCTTCATAACCGTTGGTTATATCTAATGTACTTACTCCTGACCTATTTTTCCTCTCATATCTATTACATATTTCTCACATATACATCCACAGCCCGTAGCAGTTGTCTAACTACCAGGTATCTATTTACTGCTAAAATGAAGGGAGGCATTAGGTGAAAGAACCTGCCCATTTGTTTCTGCCCCGGTCGAGAATCGAACCCGGGCCCTTAGGACTATGCCTCGTGAGCGCTGTCCACTCGGCCTCCATATGTGTGTGTGCGTGAGTGAGTATATCCGTAAGCAGTAAAAGGTTGAGAACTGCCCAGTAAGACTTGGCACCCTAGCCAGCAAGAGATCCACAAAATATTAGTGAGCGAGTTGCTCAGAGAGGCATCTCTCCCTCGAGCTATATATAACTGGTGTGGTGCATTTGTGGGCCCAAATTATCCCCCACATGTACACACGGGGAGGAGTAACCCTCTGTTGTTGTTAACATGTAAAGTTCACTCTGCCGTTACTATCAACAGGTCCCACACTTGCTGGCACTGTTTTGGCTCTTGGCCCACTCTGGCAGAAGAGATGGGGACGGGGGGGGGGCGATATTTTGTAGATTACACACACACACACACACACACACACACACACACACACACACACACACACACACACACACACACACACACACACACACACACACACACACACACACACACACACGTCCTAATTCTGCCCTATGCATACACAACCCGTCCTCGCAAATTCGTATAGTCAATATTGACTTATTAAATACGTGCATAGGTGATATACTAAACATAATAGTTTACCTTGAAAAGCTTCATAGAAAACACCGACCTTACCTAACCTTGTTAGTATGTTAAGATAAGCATCTTATAGCTTCGTAATTACAATTGTTACTTAACCTATTATAGGTATAGGTTAAGTAATAATTGTAATTACGAAGCAATAAGATGCTTATCTTAACATACTAAGTAGGTTAGGTAAGGTCGGTGTTTTCTATGAAGCTTTTCGAGGTAAACTATTATGTTTAGTATGTCACCTATGCACGTATTTAATAAGTCAATATTAACTATACGAATTTGCGAGGACGGGTTGGCATACACCACCACCCCTCCCCCCATGTTATTCACTAATGTACCCCCCCCCCTATACCCACACTGTAATGTGGCGGTTTAGTGACCCAGTTCTCCAAAGCAATTTGTCTATATCTGACTTTCAGGTATAATTACTCAGTGTTAATGCACACAAGTATGTCGTTGCTTCGTGTAGTTAGCCGTGCCAGTAATGCTGAACGTTTTCACCGCTGCTTTATACATCTTTTGTCCCGTTGTCAAGATGATTAGCACAGCTAGTTAGCAGCCAATTCAGGTCTGTGGGTAGTAGGGTATTTCCACCTTTCCATAGCAAGCGTTACTTCTGTAATTTTTTAGCCTTGCCATAAGCGTACGATCCTGGGCAACCCTCCTAAGTTATCGAGTACTCTGATCATTGCTCTGAGTGAAGGGCAATATTGCGACGTTCTTAATTGAATTAAAGCAGTGGAATCGTGACGCTGTGGATGATAGCATCAAAATTATGTGGCAGTGATTTAAGCAGGAGTCAACGGGTGAATGTGGGACCATCACTGCTGACTCACCAACCCGCATCCCCAGCGTCCCGAGCCTCAAGAAACTGACGTACTAAAGTGCCCTAACCTAACCCACCAGAGCACCTACCAATACAACCTCACCGAGGACCCGCGAATAGAAAATGGACATCACGTCAGTTTTTGGCCTTAAGGGATTTAAACGTCAAGATAATATGTACTGTTATAGAGTGACAGCTGACACTCGCTACACACCTGACAGTTCTTGCACGCTGTCAGTATATGTCAGTATATGACATCTATGTACAGCGTGAACTGACAGTTCACGCTTCCTAAACAACTAATTGTTCACACTTCTCAACATAAAAATTTACAATCAAGTTACCTTCCTAATTTCTACAGCCTCCCGTCCTCCATGAGTGTGTGTATCATGGACTAAACATTGCTCTTTATATACCCACTCCAGCAGCTATGTGCACCAACGCTAAAAAATGAACTGTTGCACCCAACAAGTTATCGTCATGTTTCATTAATTTTGTAGAAGGCACAAAAATATGCCAGAAACCAAAGCTGAACATTCGTAGGCCTACTGTAG
>WNGS01092210.1:43265879-43278053 GCA_020271785.1 Procambarus virginalis | reverse complement strand
AAGGGTCAGTCCCCTTAGTCCATATGAGCCTCGTAACCCTTTCACTACCGCCACAAGATGGGTATGGGGTGCATATAATTAATGAACTAAACTAAAAAAAAAAAAACCGCCCCCCCCACCCCCCCCCCCCCCCCCCCCCCCCCTCCCCCCCCCTCCCCCCCCCCCCCCCCCCCCCCCCCCCCCCCCCCCCCCCCCCCCCCCCCCCCCCCCCCCCGGGGTGCATACTTTCCTGTGTGGCCGTGATAGCAGCATCTCACCCTAATAACACCTAATTGAGTTACCCCAACTTAGGTAAAATTGTAATTAATTTGTCAATAAAGATGTTAATAATTATTTGAATATTTAATAAGCTACTGTTGCAATTTCTACCCCAATCTGTTCCTGCAGATTGGAACTGGGAGTTTGCTAGCAACGTTGTAAGCAATCAGTCATCGCCCAGTGCCTTGTACCTATATTTTCCTATCAATATAGTGCCAATTATACATTAGGTTATACTGAAGGCGGACACAAACGAAAGTGGTAGTTAATCAGTAGTTCGAGTGGTAGCAGGAGCTTATTAAAGTAGCCCCTCGACGAATATAAGTATAGTAGTAGCAGCAGTGAGGAAAGATGTTAGTAGTCCCAGTCTTACTAATACCAGTACTAGTAGTGACCAGAGTAGCACTTGTATTACAACAAGTAATATTAGTATTATAAGTCCTTTAATAGTTGTAGTAGCAGTACTATAATCATAGTAAACGCAGTCATAGTAGTAGTAGCATTAACTTAGTAGTAGTAGTAATATCAGTCGTAGTTGTAGCAGTAGTAGCAGTCATAATTAAATAGTAGTAGTAGACCATAAGCCTAGTTCTCCTCTCATCATACTATGCAGTTATGATCCACAAAGTACAGACACCCACATCGTCAACCTGTTAACCTCTCCACCAGCCAGACACGGAGCCACAGACAGCCCCACCAGCCAGCAAGGAGCCACAGGCATCTCCACCAGCCAGACACGGAGCCACAGACAGCCCCACCAGCCAGACAAGGAGCCACAGGCATCTCCACCAGCCAGACACGGAGCCACAGACAGCCCCATCAGCCAGACACGGAGCCACAGGCATCTCCACCGCCAGACCACGGAGCCAACAGACAGCCCCACCAGGCCAGACAAGGAGCCACAGGCATCTCCACCAGCCCGACACGGAGCCACATACAAGCCCCACCAGACAGACAAGGAGCCACAGACATCTCCCACTCCCCAGCCCAGACACGGAGCCACAGAACATCTCCACCAGCCAGACAGGATCCCACAGACATCTCCACCAGACAGACAAGGAGCCACCCAGCCCCACCAGCCAGACAAGGAGCCACAGACATCCCCACCAGCCAGACACGGAGCCACAGACAGTCCCATCAGCCAGACACGGAGCCACAGACAGCCCCATCAGCCAGACACGGAGCCACAGACATCCCCACCACCCAGACACGGAGCCACAGACAACCCCACCACCAGAACACGGAGCCACAGACATCCTCCAACCACCCCAGACACGGAGCCACAGACAGCCCCACACCCACCCAGACACGGAGTCCCCTACAGACAGTCTCCACCACCCAGACCACGGAGCCACAGACGAGCCCCACCACCCAGACACGGGAGCCAACAGACAGCCCCACAGTCAGGACACGGAGCCACAGAGCTGGTGCCCCACCAGCCAGACACCGGAGCCCCAGACAGCCCCACCCCCAGCCAGACACGGAGCCACAGACCTCTCCACCACCCAGACACGGAGCCACAGACAGCCCCACCAGCCAAGACACGGAGCCACAGACATCTCCACCACCCAGCACGACGGAGCCACAGACAGCTCCACCAGCCGACAACGGAGCCACAGACAGCCCACCAGCCAGACACGAGCCACAGACATCCCCACCACCCAGACACGGAGACCACAGACAGCTCCACCAGCCGGACACAGGAGCCACAGACAGCCCCACCAGCCAGACACGGAGCCACAGACAAGCCCCACCAGCTAGACAGGAGCCACAGACAGCCCCACCAGCCAGACACGGAGCCACAGACAGACCCCACCAGCCGCGACACAGAGCCACAGACAGCCCCACCAGCCGGACACAGAGCCACAGACAGCCCCACCAGCCGGACACAGAGCACAGACATCTCCACCAGCCGGACACGGAGCCACAGACAGCCCCACCAGCCAGACAAGGAGCCACAGACGCTCTCCCATTCTAAATAACCTTATCGTAACACAAGAAAGGCTGCTGAGTCTGACGTCGTAAATCTAGCTCAGCACGACCACACTACGTCTCCGGTGACATGAGACAGAGAGTCTCTCAGTGATGGATATCTATAGATAAAGAACCACAGAGATAAGAAATTACAGAGGAACGGAGAGATACAACCATTGTGTCTCTCTCACACACACACAGTTCCTGAGAGCTCTGCCACACACACTCAGCATAACCTCTATTTCATATCACCCAAGACACTTATGGGTCCATTATGTCCCCTGAGGAGACTGTCATCTCCCTCGCTACTCATCCTCATCACTGCCTCAAGGGTTTTTACTCATCTGCATTGTT
Source organism: Procambarus virginalis (assembly GCA_020271785.1). Taxonomy (NCBI): domain Eukaryota; kingdom Metazoa; phylum Arthropoda; class Malacostraca; order Decapoda; family Cambaridae; genus Procambarus; species Procambarus virginalis. Next base: position 43,275,467 of record WNGS01092210.1, on the reverse strand, counting down.
CACTGCAAGATAGACGCCTGAGACATTGTGAACAATGCAACGCACCACGCAGGCAGATGTACGCATGCAGGCAAGGACTCGCACATGGAAACTAGACTAAGAAACGTTCATGTTAGCATGTAAACACAGTATCGTCGTTGTTGACAAAGACACGTACATGTAGGTAACACCTTACATGTAGCCAAAAGTACGTGTATTTAGACTGACATATTAAAGATTACATTTATACCAACCAGAAAAAAACATACTATCACACACACACCACCACACACCGTACACACACACGTACACACACACCACACACCCACACACGTACACACACACGTACACGTACACACACACACACCACACACACACACACCCACACACAACACACACACACACACACACCACACACACACAAACAGCCGACAGTCCAAAAAGACTGCAGGAATTAAACCTCACTTCGTGGAAGACGAAGAGTATGGGGGGACATGATCACCACATTCACGATTCTCAGGGGAATCGACAGGGTTGATAAAGACAGGCTGTTTAACAACAGGGGCACACGCACTAGGGACACATGGTGGAAACTGAGTTGACCCAAATGAGCCACAGAGACTATTAGAAAGAACTTTTTTAGTGTCAGAGTGGTTGACAAATGAAGTGCATTAGGAGCGATGTGGTGGAGGCTGACTCCATACACAGTTTCAAGTGTAGATATGATCGAGCCCAATAGGCTCAGGAAACTGCTACACCTCGGTTGATTGACGGTTGAGAGGCGGGACCAAGAGCCAGAGCTCAACCCCCGCAAGCACAACTAGGTTGATGTACAACTAGGTGAGTACACACACACACACACACAACAACCCACACACACAAACACACACACACACGACACACACACACATACCACGACATCACAACGACAACACACGTACACACACACGTACAACACACATCTACACACACACTAACACACACCTACACACCAAGTACACACACGACACACACACGTACACCACACAAAACACACACACACACACACACACACACACACACACACACACAACACAACACACACATCACACACACAACCACAGTACACACACGTACCACACACGTACAGCACACTACACACACACAAACACACACACACACAACCACAACATCACACCCCCACACACACACACACACACACACACACCACACACACACACACACACAAAGGCCCTAGAATGGGTGAAGAACTACCTAACAGGAAGGAGCCAGAGGGTAATGGTAAGGGGCGAGAAGTCGGACTGGAGAACAGTAACAACTGAGTACCTCAAGGATCGGTGCTGGGACCAATCCTCTTTCTAATTTACGTAAATGACATGTTATACAGGAGTGGAGTCATACATGTCAATGTTTGCGGATGACGCAAAATTAATGAGAAGAGTTGTGACAGACGAGGATTGTAGGATCCTCCAGAGGACTTAAACAGGTTGCAGAGATGGTCAGGAAATGGCTACTGGAGTTTAACACCAGTAAATGTAAAGTTATGGAAATGGGATCAGGTGATAGGAGACCAAAGGGACAGTACACAATGAAGGGGAACAGCCTACCTGTAACGATTCGAGAAGAGATCTGGGAGTGGATGTGACACCTAATCTAACTCCTGAGGCACATATAAATAGGATAACGACAGCAGCGTACTCTACACGGCGAAAATTAGAACTTCATTCAGAAACCTAAATGAGGAGGCTTTTAGGGCGCTTTACATGCATAGTGGACCGTCTTAGAGTATGCCGCGCCATCATGGAGCCCCCACCTGAAGAAACACATAAGGAAACTGGAGAAGGTTCAGAGGTTTGCGACGAGGCTTGTCCCAGAGTTACGAGGGAAGGGATATGAAGAGCGACTGAAGGAACTGAGCCTTACGACACTAGAGAAAAGAAGGGAGAGGAGATATGATAGGGACATATAAAATACTCAGGGGAATTGACAAAGTGGAAATAGATGAAATGTTCACACGTAATAATAACAGAACGAGGGGACATGGGTGGAAACTGGAAACTCAGATGAGTCACAGAGATGTTAGGAAGTTTTCTTTTAGCGTGAGAGTAGTGGAAAAATGGAATGCACTTGGGGAACAGGTTGTGGAAGCAAATACTATTCATACTTTTAAGACTAGGTATGATAGGGAAATGGGACAGGAGTTATTGCGGTAAACAACCGATAGCTGGAAAGGCGGGATCCAAGAGTCAATGCTCGATCCTGCAAGCACAAATAGGTAAGTACAAATAGTAAGTACACACACACACACGTACACACACTCACACACACACACACACACCACACACACACACAGGTAGCCTGGTGGATAGCATGCAGGATTCGTAATTCTGTGGCGCGGGTTCGATTCCCGCACCCGGCAGAAACAAATGGGCAAAGTTTCTTTCACCCTCAATGCCCCTGTTACCTAGCAGTAAATAGGTACCTGGGAGTTAGTCAGCTGTCACGGGCTGCTTCCTGGGGTGTGTGTGTGTGTGTGTGTGTGTGGTGTGAAAAAAAAAAAAAAAAAAAAAAAAAAAAAAAAAAAAAAAAAAAAAAAAAAAAAGTAGTTAGTGTAGTTAGTAAACAGTTGATTGACAGTTGAGAGGCGGGCCGAAAGAGCAAAGCTCAACCCCCGTAAAATACAACTAAGTGAATACAACTAAGTGAATACACACACACACCACCACACACACACACACACACACACACACACACACACACACACACACACACACACACACAGTCTAGCCGTGAGGGACCATCAACATACCAAAGCATAAAGGGCAACACTCACTTGATAAAACTTCCAGCGTTGGCATTGCAAGAGATCATGACTGGTGATCGGGGTAATCCAGCGCGCAAATCCAAGAAGACTATCCAGTTCAACTATCCCACATGGACGAGGCGGCGGCCTGCAAGCAGTCCAAAGCACCGACAAGCAGGCAGGAACACCGACGCACCCCGCCACAGTATTAATAAAACACAGACTCGAATGCACGAGAGAAACCCGCTTCTCTACCAGCCAGAATTAACACAAGTACAAGCAACTATCTCCTCACTTATCCATAGCTAATATGCATGTATGGATTTGTATTTCAACACTAGCTCCACGTATAATATCACACAGATAATTGATATACCATGTACTTGGAATATATGCGTTTATTTACATTAGTTATACACCGTTATTGTGGTATAATTATTTATTTTTTAGTATTGATTCACTAAGAAGGTATCCAGCAGCACTAAGGCCTTGATGGGCACGCATATGTACACTACTATCAGCCTTCACTGCGTTTATTTATATACTTTTCTATTTATACACTTTTCTATGTCATGTTCTCTACCTGTTTCCATATATTTTCCATACGAAGTGTTTTCTGTCTGGGGGTTTCCATCTGGGTAACATCCGGGGCATACAACCGGTTAATTTATACCCAAGGTTTCATTTGGGATTTATCCTGGTTTTCAAGCGAAATATTATTAACACTGGGTTTCCTGTTGGGAGTTTTCATTGAATCTTCACGTGGGATTTGATGGCTGAGGGGTTCTATTAAGGGAACACTCGGGTCCCTAGAGGGGAACACGGGGTCCCTAGAGGGGAACACGGGGGTCCCTAGAGGGGAACACGGGGGTCACTAGAGGGGAACACGGGGGTCCCCTAGAGGGGAACACGGGGGTCCCTAGAGGGGAACACGGGGGTCCCTAGAGGGGAACACGGGGGTCCCCTAGAGGGGAACACGGGGGTCCCTAGAGGGGAACACGGGGGTCCCTAGAGGGGAACACGGGGGTCCCTAGAGAGGAACACGGGGGTCCCTAGAGAGGAACACGGGGGTCCCTAGAGGGGAACACGGGGGTCCCTAGAGAGGAACACGGGGTCCCTAGAGGGGAACACGGGGTATCTGGGAAAGTAGCACAGGGTTACGTAGATATACTAGTAAAATATCTTATTATTTCCCCTCAAGAATAAATATCAGTGTAAATGCTTTCTACTGGACAACGGAGGCGGGGCAGCCGCAGACTCCCTGCCCAGGCAAACACAATGTCGTTATATTTGTCATTCGTGTAAAAATGGTGGACAATACGAGGCAATTATCGATTAATGCACATACACACACACAATCCTACACAAACTCGAACATACAAGATCAAGAAGGTTGGCATATTGAGTATTTCTGGACTACCAAAAGGGTTTTGACACTTTAGCACAACATACTACTACACAAACTTCAAGAGGCAGTATGTGAAAGTGCACAGACATGGATGACAGAGTACCTAACAGACAGGAGTCAGTGTGTCAAGGATCGGTGCTAGAACCTACACTATTTCTCATTAATAGTAATGACGTAATTACGGAAATGAGTCCTACATGTCGATGTTCTTATACGATGCAAAATGAATGAGTAGAATCGAGATAGACAGTGATTGTTATATAATCTAGAATGACCTAAACCATCAGTGGAGCTGGTCCGAGAAATGGTTACAAGAGTTCAACAACAGCAAGTGTAAGGTGATGTAAATGGTAAGATGTGACAGAAGAGGATTAAGGTGCACAATAAAGAGAGCAGACATAACACCTAGCCTAACTCTAGAGGCACATACAGATAGGACAAAATCAACGTCATACTCTACACTGACAAATGTTAGAACAGAATTCGTAAACCTAATTTAAGAGGTATTCACAACACAGCACGTAGACTGGTCGTAGAGTATGCAGCCCCATCGTGGAGCCCCCTCCGCCTAGCAACACACACATAAGGAAACTAGAAAATGTACAGAAATTTGCCACTCAGCCCGTGCCAGGATACCAAAGGGATGGGGTATGATGAAAGACAAAGGACTGGACCTGACGTCGCTAGGAAAGAGAAGATGAGAGACAAGGTAAGACACAAATACTTTCGGTAACTCACAATATGTAAAGAGGAAATCTTAACAATAAATGCTAATAACAGATACGCCATGTAATAATTTTGTTTTATCTTTTTGCATAAAAATAATAGGAAAATATAATGAAATAAGCCGGATTTAGAAGCCAACTTCGTTTATAATTTCTAAAGTAGATATGATAACAAATAATAGTTTAGGAGTCACTGCATTAGATAAGCATCGACAGAACAGGCGGGGACAAAGAGCTAACGCCCAGTCCTGCAGCCGGTACGCGAGAACAAACCCACAGATACATAGACACAAGAAAGTCTCCATCATAAACAAGAGAGCAACAAGAATACTAAGAGACAACTACCACAAGGCAGTTGTCGCGACGAGACGGCTCTTACTCTCTGTGGCAAGTTCCTGTAAATAACTGGACCTCCACATTTCATACTGGATTACTGCTCGCACACTATGCACTGGGACCGACATCCAAAACTGACACAATGCTTGTATGTGCCCAGCGTCCATGGTTGCTCTCAACTTGTGTGTGAAAAGCGCAGATATAATGCAATAAGTAATATTGGGCCTCCGACTGCATGATCGAGCTGATGGCTGCATAAGAGCAGCTGGATGGCAGTAGTATACACTGCTTTAAGTATACTACTTTAACTATACTAAAATGCAAAAAGGATCACATATCTATAAGTCATCCTATAAGATAAACAGACTTATAGATGTTAATTACTCCAAGGCTTTTAAAATTATAGTAAGTACTGTTGAGTTTGCAACCAAACGATGATGTAGATCTGACCATATGTCAACTGTCAGGACCCATGCCAGACAGCTCCAATTTAAACAAACTCATTCAGATACATGTCTGACCTACGCTTGAAACAATACAATGACCCTACGTTTATTATGTTACCCGGTAACTGGTTCCACAGATCCACAAATATTCTTAACCAATGGGGTCCTTAATGAACTAAAAAAAATTAAACTTTACAAACTCAATGAGTAACGTTGTCAAACACCAGTGGGCTTAGGCCTAAGACACCGTGCCTAAGACACCGTGCCTAAGACACTGGGCCTAAGACACCGAGCCTAAGACACTGGGCCTAAGACACTGGGCCTAAGACACCGTGCCTAAGACACCGGGCCTAAGACACCGGCCTAAGACACGAGCCTAAGACACCGGGCCTAAGACTCCGTGCCTAAGACACTGGGCCTAAGACACCGAGCCTAAGACACTGGGCCTAAGACACTGGGCCTAAGACACCGTGCCTAAGACACTGGCCTAAGACACCGTGCCTAAGACACCGTGCCTAAGACACCGGGCCTAAGACACCGAGCCTAAGACACCGTGCCTAAGACACCGTGCCTAAGACACCGTGCCTAAGACACCGGGCCTAAAAGCCAACAAAAGGCACTGGAATAAAAACAAGGGCACTGTACGCAGTGTCCGCTATAGACACTGTACGCTAAAGCACAGCAAGACGACAGATGTGAACCAAATACTTTATGAATTAAAGCAGCGCGTCCGCCTCGCTCCTGTGTGTACTGTGTTGGGGGTCCCCGCCCCCCCCCCCTCCTCCCCGCGTGATGGGGGGTCCCTGCCCCCCTCCTCCCTGCGTGTTGGGGGGTCCCCGCCCCCTCTCCCCAGCGTGTTAGACCCCCTCCCCAGAGGATGGGAAGAACGGGCCCCATCCCCATCGTAAACGGCACAATACTTCTACTGATAAAGTCAATTTTAAATTCTCGTTTCTTTGGTGTCAGGATATTTTTATGGCCTTATGTCCTTAACATTTTATGGGAATTGTTTTTTTTCCATTACATAGAAAAATTTAAAAAATATTGAAAATGAGTTATTATTTATGTATTCACAAAAAGAAACTGAGAAAGTCAACTGGAGCAATGAGGCTGGAGCCGCCTCATTCCTCTCCAAATGATTTCCTCAAAAGGGAGGATTCTGTTATTGGCATTTGAGAGCAAAGGAAAGAAGTCATTACGGGTTCACCATAGCCCGTGCTACTTGGAACATTTTGTTCCAAGTAGCGAATCTTAAACAACAACAACAAATTTAAGAGGAGGTAATGTGTCACTCGTAGACGGTAAGGCTCTGTACCTTTCCAACGGTCTTACAATGGCGGTAAAAATTCAAAGTAAAGAATTCGCTTCTTGAAGAAGAAACAGGTACGAATGGATTCTTTAGTAGCTGCACCAATTAGATCATTCGACAGCCTCTTCATTTGCCACTCCGTGTAAAAAATCTAACGTTGTAGCCTAACAAGAAACGTACGAACCCAACCAACCCTCCAAACATAATGAGGCCGATGCACAGAAAACGTGACTTTTTGTGAGCCGTTTGTATTAAAATTAGTTTTTTTATCACATACAAATTAATATTATATATTAAAACACTCTTCAAGAAAGTGTTCGAACGTCATCAGTTTCTGAGTCGTGCGTAAAGCCTCTTTCATTCACAAATAGCGTTTTGGCGACTGGATTTACGCGCATTTGACCTTGTTGATGAGGACAGGCTGAAGACGCGAGACAACTAATGTTGAACTCTATAACTCCGTAATAAGACGGGCTGAAAGTCAAGGGCCAAGACAGTCAACTATTATAACCAAGACTCGTTGACACAAGGCAACTGTCTCAGTATTACATAATGTTCCTCCATAAAAGACAGATCTTGGGGGGAAGACGGCACATAAAAGTTTCATCAGGAAAAATAGCAAGAGAAGCCAACTCGTCAAATTTCGAGCCGTCTGTAAGTAGCGCAGTCGAGTGTAAAGTATGGTATAATGACCAAGGCAATGACGTGTCAGAACAGTGCGACGAACATAATCCTTCACGTTAGATGTTATGACTTTACAAAATTAAACATTCGGGACTGCCAACGGGGGTCAGAAGGCACGATACGAGAAGGTACACTCCAGACGTGCAGCGACTCCAGCAAGCTGTCCACTCTCGCTGGTAACGTAATTAATAAAAGGAGAGCGCGTAGGGCTCTCAAGAGGAGCATTGGTGAAATTGCGGCATTGGCGTGGATGGGGACTTCGGAGGATCTGGGCGAAGAGTGGAAGGCAATACGGGATCGCGGCGAGAGGAGGGATCCCCCTGGCCGCCATATTGTGGGGACAAACACAAACATATCGTCTCTGACCCGCATACTGTGTACACTGAAGACTTTATACGCTAAGTATGGTAATGGTGTGTGTGTGTGTGTGTGTGTGGTGTGTGTGTGTGTGTGTGTGTGTGTGTGTGTGTGTGTGTGTGTGTGTGTGTACTCACCTAATTGTGCTTGCGGGGGTTGAGCTTTGGCTCTTTGGTCCCGCCTCTCAACTGTCAATCAACAGGTGTACAGATTCCTGAGCTACTGGGCTCTATCATATCTACACTTGAAACTGTTTATGGAGTCAGCCTCCACCACATCACTGCCTAATGCATTCCATTTATTAACTACTCTGACACTGAAAAAATTCTTTCTAACGTCTCTGTGGCTCATCTGGGTACTAAGTTTCCACCTGTGTCCCCTTGTTCGTGTCCACCCGTGGTGAAGAGTTTGTCTTTGTCCGCCCTGTCAATTCCCCTGAGAATTTTGTAGGTGGTTATCATGTCTCCCCTTACTCTTCTGTTTTCCAGGGATGTGAGGTTCAGCTCCTTTAGCCTTTCCTCGTAGCTCAATCCTCTCAGTTCCGGGACGAGCCTGGTGGCATACCGCTGAATCTTCTCTAACGAACATAATGTGTGGTGTGTGTGTGTGGTGTGTGTGTGTGTGTGTGTGTGTGTGTGTGTGTGTGTGTGTGTGTGTGTGTGTGTGTGATTGTGTGTGTGTGTGTGTGTGTGATTGTGTGTGTGTGGTGATTGTGTGTGTGTGTGATTGTGTGTGTGTGTGATTGTGTGTGGTGTGTGTGTGTGTGGTGTGTGTGTGTGTGTGTGTGTGTGTGTGTGTGTGTGTGTGTGTGTGTGTGTGTGTGTGTACGTGTGTACGTACGCGCGCGGAGGGGAGCGCATGTACACGCGCACGCGTCCTTGCCTCCGCCACTCATAAGTCACCGTGATGTAGCATCCATCAACCTCATTAACTCCAAACTTAGACTAGTTAACGTTCTCACTGAAGCCTGTAATTCCTGTCCCACACTGAGCGCCGCGCCACATTACCTGCCCGGTCTTGGCCGGCACCGCCTTGTGGTCTCACGAGGTCTCTCTCTCTTACCACGAGGACGGCGGCTTACGTCTCTACTTCTTCATCAGTGTTTTAGCATTTCCGATGAAGCTCTTCTAAATTAAAAAAAAATTTGTTTACATTTGAGTACGAATAATTCAAGGTCTAAGCATATCTCTGTTTTCTGTGGCTTCACATATATTGGTATATTCATCAAATATACCTTTGCGTTCATGCGTTCATGCGGGGATAGATTTTTTTGTATAAATTTGCATGTCAATGTTTCTGTGGAGAGGAAAGCACAATATAAAGCACTATAAAACGGAAAGCACAATAGATTTAGAAGTTTCTTTTCAATATTCAACTTGTGTGACAGCAGCGAACTTCAACAGTGAACGGTGTATCATTAACTTGTCACACTCTAAACACACACAATTGTATGTTTCCAAACACTGACAAGAGCGGATCACATTATACTGAATGAAAGTGGAATTTGGAAGAATATTAACCAATAGTTTGCTGTGATGGTG
>WNGS01092210.1:43248772-43265562 GCA_020271785.1 Procambarus virginalis | reverse complement strand
TGGGTTCAGTCCCTGAGTCCATTATGTGCCTAGAACCCTTTCCGACTACCGCCCACAAGATGGGTATGGGGTGCATAATAAATGAACTTATCTGCCCTGTGGGGAATGTGGATATAGCTAGCATCCTCACTAATAACACCTAATTGAGTTACACCAAATTATGTATAATCGTATATTAATTTTGTCAATAAAGATGTTTAATAATATTTGAATATTTAATAAGCTACTGTTGCAATTTCTACCCCAATCTGTTCCTGCAGATTGGAACTGGGAGTTTGCTAGCAACGTGTAAGCAATCAGTCATCGCCCAGTGCCTTGTACCTATATTTCTATCAATATAGTGCTAATTATACATTAGGTTATACTGAAAGGCGGACACAAACGAAAGTGGCAGTTTATCAGTAGTTCGAGTGGTAGCGGGAGCTTATTAAAGTAGCCCTCGACGATATATAAGTAGTAGTAGTAGCAGCAGTGAAGAAGTTAGTAGTCCCAGTATTATAATACCAGTACTAGTAGTACCAGAGTAGCACTTGTATTACAAAGTAATATTAGTATTATAAGTCCTTTAATAGTTGTAGTAGTAGCAGTACTATAATCATAGTAAACGCAGTCATAGTAGTAGTAGCATTAACTTAGTTGTAGTAGTAGTAGTAGTAGTAGTAATATCAGTCGTAGTTGTAGCAGTAGTAGCAGTCATAATTAAATAGTAGTAGTAGTAGACCATAAGCCTAGTTCTCTCTCATCATACATGCAGTTATGATCCACAAAGTACAGACACCCACATCGTCAACCTGTTAACCTCTCCACCAGCCAGACACGGAGCCACAGACAGCCCCACCAGCCAGACACGGAGCCACAGACATCCCCACCAGCCAGACAAGGAGCCACAGGCATCTCCACAGCCAGACACGGAGCCACAGACAGCCCCACCAGACAGACAAGGAGCCACAGACATCTCCACCACCAGACACGGAGCCACAGACATCTCCACCAGCCAGACAAGGAGCCACAGACATCTCCACCAGCCAGACAAGGAGCCACACACAGCTCCACCAACCAGACAAGGAGCCACAGACATCCTCACCAGCCAGACACGGAGCCACAGACAGCCCCATCAGCCAGACACGGAGCCACAGACAGCCCCATCAGCCAGACACGGAGCCACAGACATCTCCACCAGCCAGACACGGAGCCACAGACAGCCCCACCACCCAGACACGGAGCCACAGACATCTCCACCACCCAGACACGGAGCCACAGACATCTCCACCACCCAGACACGGAGCCACAGACATCTCCACCACCCAGACACGGAGCTACAGACAGCCCCACCACCAGACACGGAGCCACAGACAGCCCCACCAGCCAGACACGGAGCCACAGACAGCCCCACCAGCCAGACACGGAGCCACAGACATCTCCACCACCCAGACACGGAGCCACAGACAGCCCCACCAGCCAGACACGGAGCCACAGACATCTCCACCACCCAGACACGGAGCCACAGACATCTCCACCAGCGGACAAGGAGCCACAGACAGCCCCACCAGCCAGACACAGAGCCACAGACAGCCCCACCACCCAGACACGGAGCCACAGACATCTCCACCAGCCGGACAAGGAGCCACAGACAGCCCCACCAGCCAGACACGGAGCCACAGACAGCCCCACCAGCTAGACAAGGAGCCACAGACAGCCCCACCAGCCAGACACGGAGCCACAGACAGCCCCACCAGCCAGACAAGGAGCCACAGACAGCCCCACCAGCCAGACACGGAGCCACAGACAGCCCCACCAGCCAGACACGGAGCCACAGACAGCCCCACCAGCCAGACACGGAGCCACAGACATCTCCACCAGCCGGACACGGAGCCACAGACATCTCCACCAGCCGGACACGGAGCTACAGATAGCCCCACCAGCCAGACAAGGAGCCACAGACAGCTCTCCCATTCTAATAACCTTATCGTAACACAAGAAACGGCTGCTGAGTCTGACGTCGTAAATCTAGCTCAGCCACGACACACAAGTCTCCGGTGACATGAGACAGAGAGTCTCTCAGTGATGGATATCTATAGATAAAGAACCACAGAGATAAGAAATTACGGAGGAACGGAGAGATACAACCATTGTGTCTCTCTCACACACACACAGTTCCTGAGAGCTCTGCCACACACACTCAGCATAACCTCTATTTCATATCACCCAAGACACTTATGGGTCCATCATGTCCCCTGAGGAGACTGTCATCTCCCTGGCTACTCATCCTCATCACTGCCTCAAGGGTTTTTATTCATCTGCATTGTTCACTGCAAGATAGACGCCTGAGACATTGTGAACAATGCAACGCACACGCAGGCAGATGTACGCATGCAGGCAAGGACTCGTACATGGAAACTAGACTAAGAAACGTTCATGTTAGCATGTAAACACAGTATCGTCGTTGTTGACAAAGACACGTACATGTAGGTAACACTGACATGTAGACAAAAGTACGTGTATTTAGACTGACATATTAAAGATTACATTTATACCAACCAGAAAAAACATACTATCACACACACACACACCACACACGTACACACACACACACACACACCCACACACGTACACACACACGTACACGTACACACACACACACACACCACACACACACACACACACACACACACACACACACACACACACACACACACACGTACATACACACGTACAACACACACACACACACACNAGGCGAGGCTATAGGTATGTGCTGACACCTTATGACTGTTGAGTGGCTGAGGTAACGAGGCGTCGTCAGCCCCAAGAGGAGGCTATTGACTGGTCGCTTCGGGATACAAGAGAACTGATGGGAGGTGCGGGAGGGTCATACATTATTGTGATATCATATGTCATCCCATGAAAGATTTGCATAGTGCTGGACCCGCTGATATGGTCGGGCCAGTCATGCGTTCCTCTCCCTCCCTCTCCTCTCTCTCACTCCCTACCCTCTCTCCCGCACTACCTACCCCCCCCCCCTCTCTCTCTCTCTCTCTCTCTCTCCCACGTCACCTATCCCCTACTCTCCATATATTGTATCCATCATCCTGAAACATCCCCTCTACCTGTGTCATTGCTTCCTCCACCCCTCGTCCCCACACCCTCCCATCCCCACCCCACCACCCACACCTTCCCCACCCCCCCTCCCCCCCCTCCTCCAACACCATCCTCCTTCCTCTCAGCCTAATTAGATTCACCCTCTCCCCCCTCGCATTTATCCCCAGTTCCTCTCCTCATGACGAGTGTTTCCAGCAGGTGCATATACACTCACCCAGAGGTGTATATTCCGCTTCACACTGAATATACACTATGACAATACTTGAATCCAGATCTGCGTCCAGGACTGAACAGTCCTGGACGCGTGAGAGAGAGAGAGAGAGAGAGAGAGAGAGAGAGGAGAGAGAGAGAGAGAGAGAGAGGGAGAGAGAGAGAGAGAGAGAGACGTAAAGAGATAAAGGTAGAGAAAGAGATAGAGAAATATATAGCAGATATGATACAGACAAATTGATCTAGAGTTCGGACATTAGACAACCGACGGTTAGATAAGCGGGGTCCAAGAGCTAACAGCTCGATCCTGGAGGTACAAATAGTAAATACTCACATCCACTCATGCACGTTCTCTCATACACACACATATACACACAAAATTATGAGGAGGATTAAAACGGAGGAAGATAGTATGAGGTTACAAGATGACCTACACAGACTGAATGAATGGGCCAATAAATGGCTACTAAAGTTGAACCTAATAAATGTAAAATAATAAAACTAGGGGGAGGAAATAGGAGGCCAGACACTGGATACAGATTGGGAGATGAAGTCCTTCAAGAAACGAACAGAGAGAAAGACCTAGGGGTTGATATCACACCAAACCTGTCTCCTGAAGCCCACATCAAAAGAATAACATCGGCGGCGTATGCGAGGCTGGCTAACATTAGAACTGCCTTCAGAAACTTGTGTAAATAATCTTTCAGAACCTTATATACCACGTATGTAAGACCAATCCTGGAGTATGAGACCCCAGCATGGATCCCGTACCTTGTAAAGCACAAGACGAAACTGGAAAAAGTTCAGACGTATGTCACTAGGCTAGTCTCAGAACTAAGAGGCATGAGTTACGAGGAAAGGCTGAGGGAACTGCACCTCACGTCTCTGGAAGACAGAAGAGCTCGGGGAGAGCTCAACCCCCCCGCAAGCACAAATAGGTGAGTACACACACACACACAACTAGCCAAGCTCCAGATAACATTTAAATAAATTTGTGATGATGAAAACACTTTTTATCACCCTTGAGAGACCAAAATTATAATATGCAGCTCTGATGAGTTACCAACTTTTAAATAACCTATAGCTAAGGAGGAATAAAACTGAAATAAAACAGATCAAGATACTCAACTTATTTAGGCAAATATTATAACTAGGTTAGTAAAACTTAATTTTACATCGCCTGTGTTAATATTTATATTTAATTTCCATAGTGGAGAGTTCGTAACGAAAGACGTTGCTAAGGTAACATGTTGCATAGCAAATGTAGGTTAGGAGGGAGGGAGGAAACTATCAGGAGAAAGCGCCTAGCCATTGCGACTGTATAGCACTGGGAAGGGGTCAGGATAAGGATTTGGGATGGGACGGGGGGAAAGGAATGGTGCCCAATCACTTGGATTCTACCGTTGCTCTATCGTCCAGCCCGAGTGGTTGATGTGGGTTAGGAGTAAATAAGATAATTAAACTGTACGAATATTGATGAGGTGTATTATTGATTTTGCATTTGCATGTTAATTTAATTTTTAATTTAACTTTAAGGTGGACACCGTACGGTTAATTTGTATTTCTGTTAAGTTGCTTACTGGAATTCAATAGTTATGTTGTCACAGCATATGCAAATCAGGGCTTTGTACGCTGATTTAGAGAAAATATGAATATACAAATTATGAACTGTAATCTATTGCTAATGTGTTTTAATGTGCATGTAAGTTCCAAGGAGTTAATATATTACATTTACATATTAATAATGTAACCTATGAGTAAGGGTGTTGAGGGTTAGGACCATCTCCCAGCCTGGCTACGGGTTTTCTCTCTCCTCTCGAATTGTACATCGCATTTTGACGGACATTTAAAGAAAGTACTTTAGATTTGAAAGGATTATGTCGAAAGATCTGAAATATTCATTAATAAAAGTTATGACAACTTTTGCCATAATATACATTTGTATGATCTATCTTGAGATGAGATCTTGATTAGATTTCGGGGCTTAGCGTTCCCGCGGCCCGGTCCTCGACCATGCCTCTCTTTTTGTTACACACCCCCAGGAAGAAGCCCGTAGCAGCTGTCTAACTCCCAGGGACACATTTAGTGCTAAGTGAACAGGGTTATCAGGGTGAAAGAACTGTCCACTCAGCCGTCAGGCCACGTATGATCACGACAGTAATGGGACCAGACAATGAGTTAATGAGGCGGCTGAACCACCACCACAATATTCAACTTGCAACTTCTCTGACAAGCTGTTAAGGTATTCATTTGAATACAACATTATTGATTGTGAAATTTTAAAAGATTTTAGGCCTCCTGGCCTATTGTACAGTCAACTATGTGACTATTTCATTGAAGGGGAAATATTAGAAGACATCCTAATAATTTATCTAAAATTAGTTTTTCTATATTAAAGAAGAAAGAACACGAAAAAACAAACATTTAAAGCTACATCTCTTATGAATCCAGCCATGTCCAGTGTGATAGTGAACAACAGGAAGTTCCCTTTACAAATTTGTAAATGAAATATGTATAATATATAATGTAGTAGATTGTAATTTCATAAAGTATGTGTTTAAATCTACAATTTAGATCTATTATGTAATGTCTGGTCATCTGTTTCTTGTGGGCGGTAGTGGAAAGGGTTACAGAGGCACATAATGGGTTCAGTCCCTGAGTCCATTATGTGCCTCTGTAACCCTTTCCACTACCGCCCACAAGATGGGTATGGGGTGCATAATAAATGAACTTATCTGTCCTGTGTGGCCGTGGATATAAGTAGCATCCTCACTAATAACACCTAATTGAGTTACCCCAAATTAGGTATAATCGTATATTAATTTTGTCAATAAAGATGTTAATAATTATTTGAATATTTAATAAGCTACTGTTGCAATTTCTACCCCAATCTGTTCCTGCAGATTGGAACTGGGAGTTTGCTAGCAACGGTGTAAGCAATCAGTCATCGCCCAGTGCCTTGTACCTATATTTTCCTATCAATATAGTGCTAATTATACATTAGGTTATACTGAAAGGCGGACACAAACGAAAGTGGCAGTTTATCAGTAGTTCGAGTGGTAGCGGGAGCTTATTAAAGTAGCCCTCGACGATATATAAGTAGTAGTAGTAGCAGCAGTGAAGAAGTTAGTAGTCCCAGTATTATAATACCAGTACTAGTAGTACCAGAGTAGCACTTGTATTACAAAAGTAATATTAGTATTATAAGTCCTTTAATAGTTGTAGTAGTAGCAGTACTATAATCATAGTAAACGCAGTCATAGTAGTAGTAGCATTAACTTAGTTGTAGTAGTAGTAGTAGTAGTAGTAATATCAGTCGTAGTTGTAGCAGTAGTAGCAGTCATAATTAAATAGTAGTAGTAGTAGACCATAAGCCTAGTTCTCTCTCATCATACATGCAGTTATGATCCACAAAGTACAGACACCCACATCGTCAACCTGTTAAACCTTCCACCAGCCAGACACGGAGCCACAGACAGCCCACCAGCCAGACAAGGAGCCACAGGCATCTCCACCAGCCAGACAAGGAGCCACAGACATCTCCACCAGCCAGACAGGAGCCACAGACATCTCCACCAGCCAGACAAGAGCCACAGACATCTCCACCAGCCAGACACGGAGCCACAGACGCCCCACCAGCCAGACAAGGAGCCACAGACATCTCCACCAGCCAGACACGGAGCCACAGACAGCCCCACCAGCCAGACAAGGAGCCACAGACATCTCCACCAGCCAGACAAGGAGCCACAGACATCTCCACCAGCCAGACAAGGAGCCACAGACATCTCCACAGCCAGACAAGGAGCCACCGACATCTCCACCAGCCAGACAAGGAGCCACAGACAGCCCCACCAGCCAGACAAGGAGCCACAGACATCTCCACCAGCCAGACAAGGAGCCACAGACATCTCCACCAGCCAGACAAGGAGCCACAGACATCTCCACCAGCCAGACAAGAGCCACAGACTCTCCACCAGCCAGACAAGGAGCCACAGACAGCCCCACCAGCCAGACAAGGAGCCACAGACATCTCCACCAGCCAGACAAGGAGCCACAGACATCTCCACCAGCCAGACAAGGAGCCACAGACATCACCAGCCAGACACGGAGCCAGACATCTCCCACCAGCCAGACAAGGAGCCACAGACATCTCCACCAGCCAGACAAGGAGCCACACACAGCCCCACCAGCAGACAAGGAGCCACAGACATCCCCACCAGCCAGACACGGAGCCACAGACAGTCCCATCAGCCAGACACGGAGCCACAGACAGCCCCATCACCAGACACGGAGCCACAGACATCACCACCCAGACACGGAGCTACAGACAGCCCCACCACCCAGACACGGAGCCACAGACAGCCACCAGCCAGACACGGAGCCACAGACAGCCCCACCAGCCAGACACGGAGCCACAGACATCTCCACCACCCAGACACGGAGCCACAGACAGCCCCACCAGCGGACAAGGAGCCACAGACAGCCCACCAGCCAGACACGGAGCCACAGACATCTCCACCACCAGACACGGAGCCACAGACATCTCACCAGCCGGACAAGGAGCCACAGACAGCCCCACCAGCCAGACACAGAGCCACAGACAGCCCCCCACCCAGACACGGAGCCACAGACATCTCACCAGCTAGACAAGAGCCACAGACAGCCCACCAGCTAGACACGGAGCCACGACATCTCCACCAGCCGGACAGGAGCCACAGACAGCCCACCAGCCAGACACGGAGCCACAGACAGCCCACCAGCCAGACAAGGAGCCACAGACAGCCCCACCAGCCAGACACGGAGCCACAGACAGCCACCAGCCAGACACGGAGCCACAGACAGCCACACAGCCAGACACGGAGCCACAGACAGCCCACCAGCCAGACACGGAGCCACAGACAGCCCCACCAGCCAGCACGGAGCCACAGACATCTCCACCAGCCGNCAGTCCAGTAAACTCCAGCTTACAGCCCTCTGAGATTACTGTACTGTGCTTTACTCCAGTCCAGTAAACTCCAGCTTACAGCCCTCTGAGATTACTGTACTGTGCTTTACTCCAGTCCAGTAAACTCCAGCTTACAGCCCTCTGAGATTAGTGTACTGTGCTTTACTCCAGTCCAGTAAACTCCAGCTTACAGCCCTCTGAGATTACTGTACTGTGCTTTACTCCAGTCCAGTAAACTCCAACTTACAGCCCTCTGAGATTACTGTACTGTGCTTTACTCCAGTCCAGTAAACTCCAGCTTACAGCCCTCTGAGATTACTGTACTGTGCTTTACTCCAGTCCAGTAAACTCCAGCTTACAGCCCTCTGAGATTATTGTACCTGTGCTTTACTCCAGTCCAGTAAACTCCAGCTTACAGCCCTCTGAGATTACTGTACTGTGCTTTACTCCAGTCCAGTAAACTCCAGCTTACAGCCCTCTGAGATTACTGTACTGTGCTTTACTCCAGTCCAGTAAACTCCAGCTTACAGCCCTCTGAGATTACTGTACTGTGCTTTACTCCAGTCCAGTAAACTCCAGCTTACAGCCCTCTGAGCTTACTGTACTGTGCTTTACTCCAGTCCAGTAAACTCATGTGTTCATGTGTCCGTATAACAGTCGTGTGCAAGGGTGTCGACCAGTCTCCATCGTCAGGTGTGTGGTTCCCGCGTGCTAATTATTACAAGGAACAGTTAAACCAACTTTCTTAAATATTGTTAATATCATCGACTCCTTTAGGCGAGAAATTCTTTGATCTGTAATATCATCGTTATGAAATGCTGCTGTATTTTGCTCTGGTGTCTCTTGCCTTGAAGGAAGAGGTAAATACATTGGGTATATGTAATGTTACATAAGGTTGCAGAAAGGTCAGGTCTACAGTGTAAATACAGCCGTAGAGTTGAGGTTGTTATTGTGGAGAATGTTATAATAACTGTGCAAGCACAAACAAGTGTGCCTTTTCACACAGGTGAAATGAAAGTGACGATGTTTCGACCCGTCCTCGACCCTTGTCTGTTCAAAAGGTCGTCACTTTTATTTCAAATGTAGGATTGGGTTATTGTTGTTGTTGTTGGTGGTGATTGAAGTGGAAAGTTATGACAGAGCAATGTTCTTTATAAAGTTGAGACTGACTGTGCTGGGAACCAACTTCCCTCCAGGATGGCCGCGCCCTTCGCCTACCTAACATAAACAGTTAATTACCGCTCACTTAACTCCACCTCAAATAGCAATAACTACTCTCCAAAAACAATAACTACTCTTAACAATAACTATTCTCCAAAACTCTTTAAGAACATAAGAATTTAAGAAACCTTAGAAAACCCTATTAGAGCATGCGAGGCAGCTCCTATTTACGTCCCACCAAACTCACTCATAAATGTCCAACCGTCGCTGGAAGTGCCCAAAAGGTTGCCCGGAAACTCCCGCTAAAAATCAAGATCCGTGTTTTCAAATATAACCCCGGGTCCGCTACTGCCCCTCGCCGCCTGCTGATACCTGGTTGATACCTGGTTGATACCTGGTTGATGGGGTTCTGGGAGTTGTTCTACTTCCCAAGCCCGGCCCGAGGCCAGGCTCGACTTGTGAGAGTTTGGTCCACCAGGCTGTTGCTTGGAGCGGCCCGCAGGGCCACATACCCACCACAGTCCGGCTGATCCGGAACTTCTCTTAGAAAACAGTCCAGTTTTCTCTTGAAGATGTCCACGGTTGTTCCGGCAATATTTCTTATAGTCGCTGGGAGGACGTTAAATAACCGCGGACCTCTGATGTTCATAGTGTTCTCTGATTGTGCCTATGGCACCCCTGCTCTTCACTGGTTCTATTCTGCATTTTCTTCCATATCGTTCACTCCAGTATGTTGTTATTTTACTGTGTAGATTTGGGACCTGGCCCTCCAGTATTTTCCATGTGTATATTATTTGGTATCTCTCTCGTCTCCTTTCGGAGAGAGTACATTTGGAGAGCTTTGAGACGATCCCAATAATATAGGTGTTTTATCTCGTCTATGCGTGCCGTATATGTTCTCTGTATTCCCTCTGCTGATTCTCCCTCTACACTCACGGAGCCTACAACTTCGCCCTACAGCCCCAGCCATGATAGTGGGTTCTCTTGTTCCAAGCGCGCACGTCACAGAATTCGCGAACAATGCAATCAATTTTACAGAGGTGCTGGTTAGTCTCTATGGGGGTGCAATAGCAGTTTGCGAAGTATGGGAGGATGTTCAGCTTTAAATTGTCGACACCGCGGAGCTGCATGTTGTTAATGTATCGCTTTTCATCCAAATATGATGAGAGGCAACGCTGCCGTGTCCACCTCTGGCGTGGTTTCCGGTTACCACGACAAAATCGGCTATAAGATGAGGTTGCTAATGATCCATCAACGCGTACTTTGGCAACAATTTTATCACGTTCCGTGCATGATTACTCAACCGGCAGCTTAAGGTCACCCAGGATCTGTAAGGTCAATTTTCTGCAGTCAGCAGATACAGGTGTGATGACAACAGGTTAGGGTTAAGGGATCTCTAACAGCCCTAGAAAACAGAAGTACCGGAGAAGACATGATCATTACATATAAGATACCATATATTAGATGTGGTGGTAAGAGCCAGAGAATTTTCGAGACAAGAAAAAACAGCACTAAGAGACACAGGTGGAAGGTGGAAACATGAGTGAATGGTAAGTGGAATAAGCGGTAAGCAGAGGCCCTTAAAGCTTCTTACTTTTATTCAGCGGACGGACAAGCGGAAGAGCAGAGAGACGGGCAGAAAAAGTCAGGAAGACAGACGGAGAAGACGGACAGAAAGAAAGATAGATAGACAGGCGGACAAATAGATCGAAAGTGGTCAAAATTGAGCTAATTCCTAGTGTTTCAAAAGCCATATGTATCGCAGTACATTTATAAATACATACTCAGTCACACCAACATAACACGCAACAATTACCATTACTAAACGGTTTTATAAACCGTATATGTACGCTCTGATGTTGATTGAATGTGAAGCCTCACATCAATTATGTCAACAACGACTGCACATGCATCAGCACACCCTCCCTTCCCCCTCCCCACACTCCCCCCTCCACCACACTCCAGCCTCACCAACACCCACACCCTCACCCCTTCTCCATACTCTCACCATCCCCACCCCCCAACCACATCACTCTGCCCTTCCCTAAACTCCCCCTCTTCCACATCTACCTCTCCCCTACTCTTCCCCTCCTCCACATCCCCCCTACCCCTGCAGAACACCCGCCCCAACCCAAAGCTTGGCCATCACTCACACTCTCCCCCCCCCCTCACTCCCCAACACCCTCACCTTACTCTCATATCCCCGCCAATCACTCCCTCTTCATCCCTATCCCACCAACCTTCCCCTCACACACTAACACTGTCATGAAACACTGTAACAACACAAGAGAATAAGGGGCAAAATCATCACTGCAGCCCCACTTGCTAAATTACTACTGAATAACACACTCCATCGCGTCTCTGGCCTCACACGTTCTTTGTAACTCTCCTGCCCCATATTATATATATATATATATATATATATATATATATATATATATATATATATATATGTATATGTATATATATAATATATATATATATATATATATATATATATATATATATATAGGGGGGTACCACCTCTGGTGCAATTATAGAAACCCACAGCCTCAGAGAAGGGAACACAGAGCATTCAGGGAAAACTTGTCATTTAACTCTGAATATGAGAGTGTTCGCTTCTCCTACCACCCCTTTTTTTATTATGGTGTACACTTTATTATGCAAGGTTATACAGTTACATATCTGATTTTATAAAAAAAATGAACATTAAGAGGACACAAGAAAAAGTTCGCTTCATAGAAGCTGTAGATTTCCTCGAACTCCTCCGACGCCGGGCAGGAACCGAGGATGCAGCGAGCATTCCCCCTCTGGATCGCGACACTGAGGCGCTGAAAGAGAAAACTTGCCGCTCTAGGGTCTATTGTGGTGTCAATGAGTTTGGAACCAAGATCCTTAAGAAACCTTCTTGCACTCTCACCCCATGGGCCTAGGGTCTCAGACCCTATTGGAACAAAGTTGTACCGATGATCTAATTGCCTGTACTTGGCTGACTTGTCTCTCTCTGTGTGTCGCCGCGGCTCCTGCTGTGCCGGCAGAGAGGTTGATGTATGTGGTTGCCAGGGTGGATACGCAAGTATAGGCCAATGCCAACTGTCTGCCACCCTTCCACGGACGCAGTGTGATTTCGTCTGGTCGGCCGGCAAAGCTAACAGTTACGGTTCAGTAGGTTGCGGAACTCTCTCTCCGCTGGACACTGAGCAGAGGCAAGGCTTCTTTTAATGATGTCATTGACTTCGTCGTGTCTAGTGTGCCAACCACCCGATTTTCCACAGTGCAGGCCATGCAATCCATATTCGTCAGCATCTGCCTCGCCGCAAATACACCTATGAACAGTGTGGATAGAGGCAGCAAGGCGGAGAGCGACTGCAATACGGAGCTCCTGTGGATCAAGACGTGTGCCTGTCGCAGACATAGGGACTGCCAAGAGGAAGTCCCCTGCATGGGGAGCCTGCACAGCTGTGAGGCGTGCACGATCACTGGGGGTTGTTGCTGCCTCCAGCAAAGCTGTGGCTTCTTTGTCTACAAAGGGGCTGTCCCAACTGGATTGTTTCTTGGCTTTCGGCATGGCTGGTCTGAGTGCTGGGTCTGCCATGGCACCCCATTTCGTGACGCATTCCGTGTAGGGGGGGTCCTGTATCCCCGCTACATCACTGAGGGTGTCAGGTAGAATTTCCTTAACCAGGTCATCTGATGCTGAGGAGGAAGACAGGAAGTCTGGGACAGCAATTTGGGTGGCGGTGCGGACACCCAAGCCACCGAGCCTAACAGGAAGAGTGGCTTGTTTCCACTGGCATTCGTTGAGGGAAAGGTTAACAACTTTGTCCAACATGGTCTTCAGTAAGAGGTCATACTCTTCAAGCTTTCGGTTGTCGTAAGATGGGGCGCACCTCAGAAAGTAGGTTAGCCTCGGAAGGGATAGGCATTTGGTGAGGAGATAAAAAGCATCGTGGACATCGATGTCACCTATTCTGTCTTCCATCCTCCTAAGGTCTGCGATTTTCTTGTCAAGGATCTCCTCAATGGCGTTAGACCCGAAGGGGGCTCCAAGGAGGGTGCTGTTCTCGGCCCTAATGACATGGGCTCCAGGCATGGCAGACCTTATATATATATGTGTATATATATATATATATATATATATATATATATATATATATATATATATATATATTATATGTATGTATGTATGTATTTATGTATGTATGTATGTATGTATGTATGTATGTATATGTTAATCACGTTATGCCAAAAATGTACATTTGATTTAGACTGACGTTCACCTGTTCAATCCAGCAGTTACTGTACTGATCAGTACAGGTTGTTACGAATAGTTTCCTATTCCGGCACTACTGTCAACTTGGAGTGTCTCAACAACTCAGACTGAGGTATATAGAGTACATAACAGCCAAAACACTTACTCCAGGTCAACAAGGCAAAGATTCTCCATATACTTCGCCACTTACCTGGAAAGATAATACAATTCAGATTCAGTACATTATGCAACGATAAATTTAATGCAATATACAGTAGAATATTCAGTAAGGCAAGAAGAATGCCGAGGCATTTTCAAAGGGTTCCATTAATGGAATATTGTACAGAATATTTATGAATTATAGTTCAAACTATCTAGGTAACTTTATACAGTAAACAAAGACTTAGAAATGCTGGCCTAGCAGTGAATATTTGTCCGTAGGTGGACAATTTTTTGGTTATTCTGTTCATATATTTTGTATTGTATTATGTAGAATATTGTGTAGTGTATTTTGGAGTGTGTTATGTAAGAGATACATAAATGACTGCATCAAGACGAAATCTTCTCTCACACACACACACACACACACACACACACACACACACACACACACACACACACACACACACACACACCTCACAATGTTGTGTTCTAAACGGGAAAGTCTATTGTAAATATATGCATGTCTGAACACCACGTCTCAGTGCCACGTGTGAACACGTCTCAGTGCCACGTGTGAACACGTCCCAGTGCCACGTGTGAACACGTCCCAGTGCCACGTGTGAACACGTCCCAGTGCCACGTGTGAACACGTCCCAGTGCCACGTGTGAACACGTCCCAGTTCCACGTGTGAACACGTCCCAGGGCCTCGTGTGAACCCGTCCCAGTGCCACGTGTGAACACGTCCCAGTGCCACGTGTGAACACGTCCCAGTGCCACGTGTGAACACGTCTCAGTGCCGCGTGTGAACACGTCCCAGTTCCACGTGTGAACACGTCCCAGTGCCGCGTGTGAACACGTCCCAGTGCCACGTGTGAACACGTCCCAGTGCCACGTGTGAACACGTCTCAGTGCCACGTGTGAACACTTCTCAGTGCCACGTGTGAACACGTCCCAGCGCCACGTGTGAACACGTCTCTATGGACGTGTTCCCTTCGTCTCTAAGGATGGTTCCCTTCCTCTCGCATGAGGAAGGGAACCATCAGGAAAAAGCGCCAAGATAATTACGATTATATAGCACTGAAAAAGGGATCAGGATAAGGATTTGGATTGGGACGGGGGGGATGAGTGAGTGAGGATAGGCTGGATACTTGCTGTGTCTAGACAATATTAGGATGCACTGTGTGTGTGTGACACGAACGCGTAACAATGACGGACAAAGACGTAACAATCACGGACAAACACACAACATCAAAAGGACCAATATTGATCAAATAACTTGTAGTATCCTTCAGTTTTGCTGTTGAAATCGTGATTGATCCTGACGCCAGCCGAAAGTGTTTGGAAAACTCTTCAACTGCACCAGTGCTTCGCTGGTGGCTCGTCTGTTCTCCACGCTTGCTCGTGCATGCTATGGTGAGTGGAAGCTTGCTCGTGCAGGCATTGGTGAGTGGAAGCTTGATGATGCCTGCAATGGTGAGTGGAAGCTTGCTGATGCCTGCAATGGTGAGTGGAAGCTTGCTGATGCCTGCAATGGTGAGTGGAAGCTTGATGATGCCTGTATTGGTGAGTGGAAGCTTGCTGATGTCTGCAATGGTGAGTGGAAGCTTGATAATGCCTGCAATGGTGAGTGGAAGCTTGATGATGCCTGTATTGGTGAGTGGAAGCTTGATGATGCCTGTATTGGTGAGTGGAAGCTTGCTGATGCCTGCAATGGTGAGTGGAAGCTTGATGATGCCTGCAATGGTGAGTGGAAGCTTGTTGATGCCTGCATTACGTGGGTAGGGCTGTGCCTACCCACAGCTGTGACAGTGGGTAGGGCTCTCAGTGGTGTGGGAGCTGTGACAGTGGGTAGGGCTCTCAGTGGTGTGGGAGCTGTGACAGTGGGTAGGGCTGTCAGTGGTGTGGGAGCTGTGACAGTGGGTAGGGCTGTCAGTGGTGTGGGAGCTGTGACAGTGGGTAGGGCTGTCAGTGGTGTGGGAGCTGTGACAGTGGGTAGGGCTTTCAGTGGTGTGGGAGCTGTGACAGTGGGTAGGGCTCTCAGTGGTGTGGGAGCTGTGACAGAAAAAAAACATTTGGGGTCCACGTAAAGCTGAGAAATCCTATCATGTCAAATAAAACTCTCTGAATGCTTTATAATTTTCTATTTAGAAAATCTTGGACTGTCCATTACTGGAATGTCCCGAGAGGGGGGCGGGAGGCAGAGTATGCCACCATGACCGTTCCTAGTTCCTGCGCCAGAGTGTAGGGACTCCAGCGGCTGTTGTTGCGGTAATTGAGTTCGCGCGGCGCTCAAGTCAAAAGGATCACACTTGCCGAACACTCACGAGAGAATGGCAGTCATATTCATCAACAGTCAGAGCCTGGGGCTCCCGGGAACATGGCTCCCAGCCGTTTTCAAGAGCTACGGTTATTTCTTGGTCTGGAGGCTGGACTGTCGTGCAGCACTCTTCCTCCCTCGGGGCACGTCTGGCTTCCGTCAGCAGTCTGTGTTTACCATGTAACACGAGTGCTGCCTCCACATATAAACATTTAAACAAATATATACCAGTATGAACAAATCCACAAGGGCCGTAATGAGGGCTCGAACCTACATCCTAGAGGATCCCAGATCCGAGAGGATGGATTTGTGGATTTGTTTATTTGATACATCACGCTATTGTGATGTGTGTGTGTGTAATGAAGTAAGGGCGAAGAGGTAGAACACTTATTGGCAGAGCTCGGGTGCATGGGGGGAATTGTGTAAAACCCTGGTTTGTGTCTCGGAGAGACTGCAGGATCAGGGTGAGGTCAGTAGAACTCCTGGTTGCAATTCTTTTAACCATGTCGTGACATAGTCGATTAAGGCGCGTCTGGGATCCTCTCGGACGTAGATTCGAACAACATACTGGTATATGTTTCGACAGAAACCACAATAGCATGATGCATCAAATGAACAAATCCAACAGAGGGCCGTGATGAGG
>WNGS01092210.1:43212498-43236641 GCA_020271785.1 Procambarus virginalis | reverse complement strand
GTGAGGGTGGTAGGGGAAGGTGAGGGTGGTAGGGGAAGTGTGTGAGGGTGGTAGGGGGTGTGTGAGGGGGTAGGGAAGTGTGAGGGTGGTAGGGGGTGTGTTAGGGTGGTAGGGGGAGTGTGAGGGTGGTAGGGGGAGTGTGAGGGTGGTAGGGGAAGTGTGAGGGTGGTAGGGGGAGTGTGAGGGTGGTAGGGGAAGTGTGAGGGTGGTAGGGGGTGTGTGAGGGTGGTAGGGGGTGTGTGAGGGTGGTAGGGGAGTGTGAGGGTGGTAGGGGGAGTGTGAGGGTGGTAGGGAAGTGTGAGGGTGGTAGGGGAAGTGTGTGAGGGTGGTAGGGGGGGTGTGTGAGGGTGGTAGGGGGAGTGTGAGGGTGGTAGGGGGAGTGTTAGGGTGGTAGGGGAAGTGTGTGAGGGTGGTAGGGGGAGTGTGAGGGTGGTAGGGGGGAGTGTGAGGGGTGGTTAAGGGTAGAGTGTTATTACCTAAGTGTAATTACCTGAGGGTAGTTACAGGATGAGAGCTACGCTCGTGGTGTCCCGTCTTCCCAGTACTCTTTGTCGTATAACACTTTGAAACTAATGACGGTTTTGACCACCTTCTCACTTAGCTGTTCCAACCGTCTACCACTCTGCAAAACAAAACTTAAAAAAAAAATAGGCGAGATCCCGTAGTGTCCTCTTTGTTCTTAATGTTGAAGGTTTCAGGAATTCCTCAATTTAGTCGATTCCTGTTAATATTTTGTAAGTGGTGATCATATCGCCACTTTATCTTCTATCATCTACCTTTGGCATATTTAATAACCCGAGCTTCTCTTCATAACTCCGGTTTTTTCAGTTCCGGAAGCCTTTTGTAGCATGCCTTTGCATCTTTCCCAGTTCTTTTTTTTCAGTTTTCCCTTTCCCAATTGTGCTTCTTGAGATATGGGCACCATACTACTGCTGCATATTCTAATGTTGGTCTCACAAAAGTCAGGAACAGTTCTTATAGTATTTCATCAGACATGCAGCGATTCTACAGTTGGAAAGCACAGCATATGCTTCTAGCACAATGTCCTTTATGTGTTCCTCTGGTGACGGTCTGATATCCAGAACCACCTTAGATCTCTTTCTTTGTTAGAGTTCTTTAATTCCTTTCCACAGGAGATAGGGTATAAATGTGAGAGTGGGAGGTAGGAGATGATGCCTACTACGGGAGGTAGGAGATGATGCCTACTACGGGAGGTAGGAGATGATGCCTACTACGGGAGGTAGGAGATGATGCCTACTACGGGAGGTAGGAGACGAGTATGAGTGGTAGAGGACTACTATGAGGGTGGCAGCTAGAGCGGAGGGACAGGCAGAGGACAACACTATATAACACATGGTTGATGTTAACATCCACAGCGATATAAGGATTAAGAACAAATTTGTAAGTAGGGACGGGTCTGCTGGCTGCCGATGCAAGGGCCTGGTGGCTGCCAGTGGCGCCTGGAAGGGCCTGGTGGCTGCCAGCGGGGCCTGGAAGGGCCTGGTGGCTGCCAGCGGCGCCTGGAGGGCCTGGTGGCTGCCAGCGGCGCCTGGAAGGGTCTGGTGGCTGCCAGTGGCGCCTGGAAGGGCCTGGTGGCTGCCAGCGGCGCCTGGAAGGGCCTGGTGGCTGCCAGCGGCGCCTGGAAGGGCCTGGTGGCTGCCAGCGGCGCCTGGAAGGACCTGGTGGCTGCCAGCGGCGCCTGGAAGGGCCTGGTGGCTGCCAGCGGCGCCTGGAAGGGCCTGGTGGCTGCCAGTGGCGCCTGGAAGGGCCTGGTGGCTGCCAGCGGCGCCTGGAAGGGCATGGTGGCTGCCAGTGGCGCCTGGAAGGACCTGGTGGCTGCCAGCGGCGCCTGGAAGGGCCTGGTGGCTGCCAGCGGCGCCTGGAAGGGCCTGGTGGCTGCCAGTGGCGCCTGGAAGGGCCTGGTGGCTGCCAGCGGCGCCTGGAAGGGCCTGGTGGCTGCCAGTGGCGCCTGGAAGGACCTGGTGGCTGCCAGCGGCGCCTGGAAGGGCCTGGTGGCTGCCAGTGGCGCCTGGAATGGTCTGGTGGCTGCCAGAGGCGCCAGGGTCTGGTGGCTGCCACAGACGCCTGGAAGGGACATGGTGACGGCCAGCAGCACCTGGAAGTCTGGTGGCTGCCAGCGGCGCCTGGAAGGGCCTGGTGGCTGCCAGCGGGGACTGGAAGGGTCTGGTGGCTGCCAGAGGCGCCAGGAAGGTTATGGTGGCGGCCAGCGGCGCCTGGACGGGGCTGGTGACTGCCAGAAGAGCCTGGAAGGGTCTGGTATTTGCCAGCGGCGCCAGGGAGGATAGTGACGTTCACTGGCGCCTGGAAGGGTATAGTGGTGGCCATGCAGCATCACCAGAAGGCGTATGATGGCGGCCAGTGTGCCTGGAAGGGTTTGGTGGCGGATAGTGGCGCCTGGAAAGGTATAGTGGCCGCCAGCGTCGCCTGGAGGAATATGATGGCGTCCAGCGGCGCCGGGAAAGGTCTGGTGGCAGCCAGGGCGCCTGAAAGGGTCTGGAGGCAGCCAGCGATCACCAGCAAGTATTTACCGCCTTCCAGTGTGACACAGCTCACCCTCACTAATGTAGTTTACAAACACCGGGAGAATAAAGAGGTTAGAGTGTGTGAAGGAGAGGCGAGGGAGGGAAAGTCTGACTAGCAGAGTCTAGCAGTAGCATTTAAGACCTGTACCGGCATGAATTTTATGACCACAGTAACCTCACACATCTCGACCATATCATATATAAAAGAAACGTTATATATATTAATTTGGGATAGGTTAGGTTAGGATGGGTTTACTTAAGAGTGGCGATGATGTAAATTGGTGAATATTTTCTCAGGTCTCGTGCCCGCCAAGTTCCAAGAGGGATTATGAAAATTCTAGTCGTCCAAACAATTATAACGGAAGAAAATATGTCAAGGTGAAGAGGACTTGTTAGTAGTCTCATATCAACAGCTTTCAGTGCCTCTCAGTTCTCAGAACAAGCTGTTATCACCGGTGCTTTACATACTGCTGGCCCAGTGCCTCGCTGCCCCAGTGCCTTCCTGTCACCAGTGCCTCGCTGCCCCAGTGTCTACCTGCCACCAGTGCCTCGCTTCCCCCAGTGCCTCACTGCCCAAGTGCCTTACTGTCCCAATGCTGTTCAGCCACCAGTGCCTTCTT
This sequence comes from Procambarus virginalis, assembly GCA_020271785.1. Taxonomy (NCBI): domain Eukaryota; kingdom Metazoa; phylum Arthropoda; class Malacostraca; order Decapoda; family Cambaridae; genus Procambarus; species Procambarus virginalis. The sequence continues at coordinate 43,233,478 of WNGS01092210.1, read as the reverse complement.
GCCCCAAGATGCACCTAGTCTGAACACCTGAAGGTAGTAATGATGTACCTGGTCCTAATAACCGGAGGTAGTAATGATGCAGCTGGTCCTTACACCTGGAGATAGTAATAATGCGTTACAAATTCTGAACAAAAACGAGCCTCAAAATTTCCCAATAAAATACATGAGCCAATCTGTACAGATTTTTAGCTAATCAGAGAACATTGGTCCATCTGTACAAATGTTCTTCGAAGATCATACTTAAATAGTTATGAAGCCAGTAAGAGAACATGCAGGCATACAGATGTTCTCCCAATGTCCAAGCGACGTTCATCTTTTCTCAGTAATAATCCTTCGATTCAATGTTCACCAAACGCCATCAAAGCTTCGATATATTTCCGGTGTTCAAGTCACAATGAAGAAGACACAGAAGGCAATAATCAGCATCCTGCAGGATACTAATGAACTAAAATAAAATGAAACTAATACTGACGCTACGCCAGCGTCACTGAAGCTCAGTTGGCGCTCCTTCTGGTCCGTCAGCGTCGCCCCTGTCAACGCCCCCGTCAGCGCCGCTCCGGACGCCCCCGTCAGCGCCGCTCCGGACGACCCCCGTCAGCGCCGCCCCGGGCGTCCCCGTCAGCGCCGCCCCGGACGTCCCCGTCAGCGCCGCCCCGGACGCCCCCGTCAGCGCCGCCCCGGACGCCCCCGTCAGCGCCGCTCCGGACGCCCCCGTCAGCGCCGCTCCGGACGACCCCTGTCAGCGCCGCCCCGGGCGTCCCCGTCAGCGCCGCCCCGGACGTCCCCGTCAGCGCCGCCCCGGACGCCCCCGTCAGCGCCGCCCCGGACGCCCCCGTCAGCGCTTCTGCAGTCTTCTTGCTCCTCCCAGCATGATGGATCATCCTTCAAAAGTTGTCGTTTGTTTATAAGACAAGCCGAGGGCGCGACTATGACGTCACCAAGTTTCGGATTAGGATTTTTTATTCATTGTTCTCTTGTTAGCCTTGACCTTCTTCTTCTCTTGTTAGCCTTGACCTTCTTGTTCTCTTGTTAGCCTTGACCTTCTCCTTGTTCTCTTATTTGCCTTGACCTTCTCGTTGTTCTCCTGTTAACATTGTTAACATTGTTACCAATAACATTGTGAGACATTTACCACTGATGAACAAGATGTTTTAACTCATGTAGTGTTCTAGTGACCAGCTGTTGTTGTTAAGATTCATCTTCTAGGAACAACAAATTCCAAGTCGCAGGGGCTATGGTGAGCCCGTGGTAGTGACCGGCGTCGCGCGCCCTAAATGTCTTCCTTAAGGGGCTCCACTGCCGCTAACACGAGCTTGGGTGAAGGAGACTATTGATAGTTGCAAGAGGCACCTGTTTGCGCTCCTATTTGTTGCACACGGCAGTTAGGGCGTGTTGCACAGACACACTGGCATGAATCTTGATTATATGCTCCGAGCAGTCGTCGAGGACGTCTCCGAGGACGTGGTGGCAAGTATTAGTTCTTTGTATCAACCTCTTGGAAAGTGTGGGTTGTACACAACTCTGGCTGGAGTGGGCTGTACGGGAGGAGTCTGACTTGAGTGGTTAGTGCAAGAGAAGTGCGGCTTGAGTGGGTAGTCTAAGAGACGACTGACTTGAGTGCACACCCACCCACAAAGTAGGTGAGCACTCAAACACACCCACTCTGTGCTTGAGTGGGTAGTCCAGGAGAAGTCTGTGCTTGAGTGGGTAGTCCAGGAGAAGTCTGTGCTTGAGTGGGTAGTCCAGGAGAAGTCTGTGCTTGAGTGGGTAGTCCAGGAGAAGTCTGTGCTTGAGTGGGCTAACCAAGATAAGACTGCATTGGCCGGCTAGCCACACACAACACAGAAAGCTGTATTAAACGCGAGTCACATACTAACAAGATGCCCAAAAAAGACTAAACGAAACAAGTGATGATTCAGTAAGGTAAGACATAAGGCGAGTTAAGTAACACTGTATAGTGTTGAGATTGTTGTTACCATCCTGGGTGATGCAGTAGGCAGTGAGGGGCACATTTTAAATTCTGAAAACTATCGTCATGTGCTTAAGTGTCGTTCAACTGGATAAACACGGCAACAATGAGAACATAACTGCGGTAACGAACACTTGCAGGTGGATGATGAGACGGGGCCTTCAAGGTGATGCGTCAGTACAAGTTACGACTGAAACATCACATAGATCGCCACCACAAACGTTTCTCATCAAGCACACACGTCGAAAAGTTCCTTATCGACAACACGCCACAGACATTCCTAATCAATTGACATCGCAAACGTTCATCAGAACCATAAACATTCATCAACTGTACACATACAAACGTTTCCCCATGAAGCACACACATATCAAACGTTTCTTGTTTAATTATGATGGGTTGGGGAGGGAGGTGGGAAGGAGGAGGATGAGGGGGGGGGTACATGAGACCACAATTGAGGCCCATCAGCAGGAGTCATGATCAGGACGGGGAAGAAAAAGAATTTTTCCCTAGAGGAGCTGAACTGGGGAGACGGCAGAGCGGCATAGAAAGTCATGGTCTGCTGACTCTGGCGCCACCAGGTCCACCATCGCAGCTGCCACCCCCCTTCTTGCCAGCCCCACCACCAGCCACCCCCGGCCGTCTGATGCTGCCCCGAGACAGTGGAGTGAGTATTATGGGCGAGAGACGGAGAAATGCGACTAAGGAGGAGAGAGAGAGAGAGAGACAGAAGAGGTAACTGCTGAGAAAATCAATACAAGAAATAAGGGAAGTAAGGAGTAAGGGTCGGGAAGGCAGGAGGAGCAAGAAAGGTCGGGAAGGGAAGTAAATAATAGACAAAGGAATTACAAAAGTGGAAGATTCACGAAACAAGAAAAAAATTCAGCCCGTCCTCCAAAAATGGGGTGGTAAATGTAAGAAGACAAATAAGTGCAATTATGTACTATTCATAACAGTTAGGAATTGTACTTATTTTCACTTAGTATTAAATTGTATTGTCAAATATATTGTGAATATTTGAGTTTACCTGAAAAACTGAATAGAAAACCACAACCTCACCTAACCGTCTTAGTTTTGAAGATAATTTTATTGCTTCTTAATTACAATTAGCACTTAACCTATAGCTATATTGATATTACAGTTTTATAAAACTAATAAAACAAAACTAAAATATATCAATAAATTGTAAAGTAACTCACGATATTTTAAAATTTTGTATAAAATCTATATTGTTTAATAAACCTGAAACAGAAATTCCTGATATTTAAAACTTGTGTATTGCAAATTGAAATTGAAAACTTCATCCTAAAATTCTGAGTGTCTTAACAGAAAACGAGGAGAATTAAATCGGGGGAGGGAGTTGGGTAAATGTAACAGCCCCATAAGTGCAATTACGCACTGTTTATGACAGTAAGAAAGTGTACTTATTACACTTAGTATTAAATCGTACTGTCAATTCGGAGGATGGGTTGAAAAAATATATAAAAAACATAAAAATCAGGAATATGTACTGTGCTTCAGGTGTACTGGGAGTACAGTGCATTGTGCTTCAGGTGTACAGTGCATTGTGCTCAGGTGTACAGTGCATTGTGCTTCAAGTGTACTGGGAGTACAGTGCATTGTGCTTCAGGTGTACGGGAGTACAGTGTACTGTGCTTCAGGTGTACTGGGTGTACAGTGCACTGTGCTTCAAGTGTACTGGGAGTACAGTGTACTGTGCTTCAGGTGTACTGGGTGTGCAGTGCATTGTGCTTCAGGTGTACTGGGAGTACAGTGTACTGTGCTTCAAGTGTACTGGGAGTACAGTGTACTGTGCTTCAGGTGTACTGGGTGTAAAGTGCATTGTGCTTCAAGTGTACTGGGAGTACAGTGCATTGTGCTTCAGGTGTACTGGGTGTAAGTGCATTGTGCTTCAAGTGTACTGGGAGTACAGTGCATTGTGCTTCAGGTGTACTGGGAGTACAGTGCATTGTGCTTCAGGTGTACTGGGTGTGCAGTGCATTGTGCTTCAGGTGTAATGGGTGTACAGTGCATTGTGCTTCAGGTGTAATGGGTTGTACAGTGCATTGTGCTTCAGGTGTACTGGGTGTACAGTGTACTGTGCTTCAGGTGTACTGGGTGTACAGTGCATTGTGCTTGAGGTGTACTGGGTGTACAGTGCATTGTGCTTCAGGTGTACTGGGAGTACAGTGTACTGTGCTTCAGGTGTACTGGGTGTACAGTGCACTGTGCTTCAAGTGTACTGGGAGTACAGTGCATTGTGCTTCAGGTGTACTGGGTGTGCAGTGCATTGTGCTTCAGGTGTACAGTGCATTGTGCTTCAGGTGTACAGTGCATTGTGCTTCAGGTGTACTGGGTGTGCAGTGCATTGTGCTTCAGGTGTACAGTGCATTGTGTTCAGGTGTACAGTGCATTGTGCTTCAGGTGTACAGTGCATTGTGCTTCAGGTGTACTGGGTGTGCAGTGCATTGTGCTTCAGTGTACTGGGTGTACAGTGCATTGTGCTTCAGGTGTACTGGGTGTACAGTGCATTGTGCTTCAGGTGTACTGGGTGTACAGTGCATTGTGCTTGAGGTGTACTGGGTGTGCAGTGCATTGTGCTTCAGGTGTACTGGGTGTACAGTGCATTGTGCTTCAAGTGTACTGGGAGTACAGTGCATTGTGCTTCAGGTGTATTGGGTGTGCAGTGCATTGTGCTTCAGGTGTACAGTGCATTGTGCTTCAGGTGTACAGTGCATTGTGCTTCAGGTGTACAGTGCATTGTGCTTCAGGTGTATTGGGTGTGCAGTGCATTGTGCTTCAGGTGTATTGGGTGTGCAGTGCATTGTGCTTCAGGTGTACAGTGTACTGTGCTTCAGGTGTACTGGGTGTACAGTGCATTGTGCTCTTTAAGAGTATTTAGTTTCAAGCATATTACCCTATAAAAGTACTGTAATTTAAGTGTATTTCAGTTTGAAGTGTATCGTGACCCCAGTGTCTTAGGCGTCACAGTGGGTGTATTCTGCACACCAATCTCAATATACACTTTAGTCGGTTTGTCTACACTTGCTGTAATGTTAACCTGACCTAATCTAAGCTAAGCTAGAACACTGATGTAAACCCTGACTCGTACATTTTCGTAGGTGTTGGAGGGGTGGGGGGGGGGTTGAGGATGGGAGGGGGGTTATGTGTTTTTTTTCGGGGAGGGGGAGAGTAAAGAGGAAGGAGAGGCATAGGTGAAGGGAAGTATAGAAGTGGGAAATACAGTGAGAGGTATGAAAGCAGGCGGGCTGTCCGCCTTGCTGACACGATGTGTGGGTGTTGGCAGCTAAGCTAAGCTGGCTCCCTCTTGTCAGGGAGCTGTGTGTGAGAGGCTCTTCACATGTGTTTCACCACATATGGATGTCTATAGATGAATACTGTGTAACATTCATATATACACACACCGATGCTTCCACACATGTTGTTCTGTTTAAGGCTCTTTATTTTATTTTTATTATTTATCGAGTTGTTCATACACATATATTCATATATACATAGCGTGGCCGAGCGGTCTAAGGTTAAGTTGTATGGGTGATAAACTCACTCCCCTCCCCTTAGGTGGGAGGGGGATGGGAGTGAGGGAGGGTTAGGTGGGAGGGGGATGGGAGTGAGGGAGGGTTAGGTGGGAGGGGGATGGGAGTGAGGGAGGGTTAGGTGGGAGGGGGATGGGAGGGTGAGGGAGGGTTAGGTGGGAGGGATGGGAGGGTGAGGGGGTTAGGTGGGAGGGGGATGGGAGGGGATGGAGGGTGAGGGAAGCAGTGGTGACATACTGTACACTACCACAGCTTTCCATGTCTTCCTTATAAGGAAAAACACAACAAAACATGTCAACACCTTCACTCACACTTGTTGATAGAAAGAACAAGGTAGACATGATTACCACATACAAAATACTCATTAGAATAGAAGGGGCAGGCAAGGATTGACGATATAGCAGAGCTAACACACGAACAAGGGGGACACAGAGGGAAACTAAGTACCCAAATAACTCACAAAGACTTTAGAAAATATTTTAGTATTAAATTGTGTACAATAAGAATGCACCAAGAAGTAAAGTGATGGAGGCAGATTCCAGGCAAAGCATTAAACCTAGATATGGCAGAGCTCAAGAGGCTCCAGAATCTATACACTATAAATGAACAAATCCGCAAGGGCCGTGACGAGGGTTCGAACCTACGTCCGAGAGGATCCCAGACGCCGCCAATTCGACTGAGCTACGACATGGTTAAAAGAATTGCAACCGGAAGTTCTACTGACCTTACTCGGATCCTGCAGTAAAGAAGTAAGGGCGAAGAGATAGAATAGCTTGTTGACAGAGCTCGGGTGCATGGGAATTGTGTAAAACCCTGGTTTGTGTCTCGGAGAGGCTGCAGGATCCGAGTAAGGTCAGTAGAACTTCCGGTTGCAATTCTTTTAACCATGTTGTAGCTCAGACAATTAAGGCAGCGTCTGGGATCCTGTTCTATAATTCCAAATTCAAGCTGAACCTTTAGAGTGTAAGGCACTTGAAAAAAAAAATAGCTGGGATCCTCTCGGACGCAGGTTCGAATCCCTCGTCACGGCCCTTGTGGATTTGTTCATTTGATGCATCACGCTATTGTGATTTCTGTCTATACACTATACACAGAGCAACATATGTTATCCCAGCCTGGGGACATGACCCCAACAACTATACACACACGTCATACACCCACCTGCAAAATACGCTTCCCTCTGGAGTATGGAAAAACAGGATCACTAAATATATGCAACGTTCAAAAGGGAAATGTACCAGTGACCGGACTCAGCCAGCTGTGATCGGCGGACCGCTGGTCAAAAAAGGTCAATATTGTGGTAGGATGTCATGTATTTAATCATCGGGCTATTGACGTATATAGACCATCGATACTGGCATCATATACCACTATATATATAGATATATATATATATATATATATATATATATATATATATATATATATATATATATATATATATATATATATATATATATATATATGCACATACTTGCATGAACCACAAGAGAAGATTAACAATCTTTAGACACACCCACCAGTGGGACTCGAACCCAGAAAGCACAACTATCTTCCAATAGCTGCCATAACTAGTATGCCTTAACCCACTACACCAAGTCAGACCCTTAAAAGACATAGAGACTTCGAAGTATTTACCTCAAATATCTCCACCTCCCAAGGGCGCCAGATTAGTGAGGGGTCACTCAAGCATTTTTCATCAAGCCACTGTCAATGTGGGAGAACTCGTGTCTATGCTATAAGCACATACTTGCATGAACCACAAGAGAAGATTAACAATCTTTAGACAACACCCACCAGTGGGACTCGAACCCAGAAAACACAACTATCTTCCAATAGCTGCCATAACTAGTATGCCTTAATGTAAATGCTTATCTCATTTAAATTCAATTTCTACGGCCGAAAGCGCCGTCTGTATTGTTGACACAATACATACAATGATGCCCCTGTTACCTAGCAGTAAATAGGTACCTGGGAGTTAGTCAGCTGTCACGGGCTCCTTCCTGGGGGTGGATGCCTGGTCGAGGACCGGGCCGCGGGGACACTAAGCCCCGAAACCATCTGAAGATAACCTCAAGAAACCTGACACAAACTAAGAGACATAGTTAAATGACTGACAGTAGATGTGACTGCTAAGAGTAACTATGGGCTACAGGAGATTTCAAACTATCAATAGGGCAACATGGATTGTTCATTATTCTCATTTCCCAACTCCAAGTCTTCATATTTCAGCTCCTTGTCCTCATATTCCAGTTCCTTGTTATAATATCTCAGTTCCTTGTCCTTCTACACCAGCACCTTGTCCTCATATCCCGGTTCTAAGTCCTCATACCCCAGCTCCTTATCTTCATATCTTTACTCCATGTCCTCGTATCTTAGCTCCTTGACTCTCTCGCATCGTTAAGTGCGAGAACTTGCTTCAGCTCAACATCAGCGCTATCATTATGGCTTGTTATCCGTCCACATGCATGGTCAAGTAATTATCAGGATAAAGTACTCAGCCACAATTACTTTTAAACCTGTCTACCGTGATAAGTGATTACCACGAGACACCAAGCTCCTTCTCACACCACCTGGATAGTTATCTGGATATTTGTGATGGTCTGAAAGCATCTTGGTTCCATTAATAGTCTACTTGCAAACTGACAAGTGAACCTATGTCCTAAACAGAATATTGTCAAGTTATAACACTACAGTATTATAAATAGCTGGTTTAAAATATAAAAAAGTTTATGCTTAACTCATTTTCTTCGAAATGGTCTGAAGAATTTGGTTACCAGTAAATTATATTCTTGGGAATATTCAAATAGTTTTCGAATTTAAAATGTCACACGTCTGAGAATAATACACCATATTAACGTCACCAAACGTAATGAAACCTAACCAAATCTAACGTAACTCTAACCTAATGTAACACTAACGTAAAATAACCATGTAGATAATAGCACTAATTACGTAGTGGTTTTGAAGTGATTAGCTCCAGGGTATCTGCTCCCTGAGGACAGGATGGAATTTTAACACTTGGAAGGGATATAAGGACAAGAAGGCGGATAAAGAAAGATACGAGGACAAGCAGCTGAGATATGAATACGAAGTGTAGGAACATTGCCCAATCATTTTGACTCTCGTAGATCAGACGCCAGCCCTGCAAGAAGCAAGGCTACTGTTCTACTGACTAGTTTAACTTACCACATGAAAAATTCATTTATTTTCCTCAAAAACGAGTAAGCTAATAATGATCTTCAACATATAATTAAACTATACATTTAACATTTACAACAATTTGTGCAGAACAAAACTCATTGCTCAGTAAAGATGGTCATGCAGAACTCAGTCATGGGAAAAAAACATGAAACTATGTTATAAATTTAATTTATAATCTGGTCAAATAACTCGAGATACTCTGTAACGACACATCAAAGTTGATAAAAGTAAACAAAGAGATAAATAACTTGGTAATGACTTGGGATTCATACATAACATAATGACTAGGGATTCGAACAATAAATAATGACGGGATTTACACAAGATTAATGACTAAAGTTATATTTACGAATTAATGAGTCAGGACTGGATGCCGTAATTTGTGAGAGTTCTGGTAGCGTTCCCACTGTCCTCTAGTTTAACCCTTCGACTGCGGTTCGCGCCTTTTAGCGTTTTTTTATATAGATTAGATTCCGGGAGCAGAAGGGTTGAACTTATTTAGCTTCAACACACTAATTTAACATACAGGAGGGAAGGGGGGGGTACAGTCATTATACAATTCTCTGCCTCATCTGCAACAACGTTCTGGTTTAACTAAACTGTACTTCCAGCAGGAGAGCGAACCACCACCTTGCTTCCTGCTGGACGGGGCATCACCTCATTTCCAGCTAGACGGGGCATCAGTTCATTTCCAGCAAGACGCAGCGCCACTCACCTCCTGCTGGGAGTATAGTTCATTGAAATTAGTATAGTTCAATGAAAAAACAATCACAAAAACACTGATCCAAGTATGCGGAAAAACAACATTTGAAATATTAAGAGAATGTTGAACGCTTTTTGGCTCAATCCGGCTACATCAGAGCAAGATAGAGTATCTATCTTGCTCTGATGAAGGCGAATTGAGTCAAGAAGTGTTCAGCATTCTCTAATTTTTCGAATGTGATTTCTCGAATAATATTATACATGTTTATATATATATATAATATATATATATATATATATATATATATATATATATATATATATATATAAAATCACAAATGTGATCCTGGAAAGCACAGAAAAACACACTATGTCACATAGTTTTGTTATAATTCTGTATAAAGCACGTGTTGGCCCGAGCAGACCAGAATGAGGTCATGATCAGGATCAAATCATGTTTTGAAAAACCACAAATCAAACTAATTTATCCAATAGTCAAAGCTAACATAATTTGTTGAGAAACTCTTTTTAGCAGGGTGGTGGAATCGGTCTGAGGAGTGATGCATGTGTACTGGGTCACCTGGGTCATATCCTCGGTTCGATCACCTGGTTCGTCACAATGATCGTCACATTGATCGAAACAGCTGGTTCGATCACACTATCCTGCTCCAAGGATTGTCTCACCGATATATCGTGTAACTGTGATTTCATTGTATACATAATTGGCTGATTAAGAATTTTTTAAGTTCATCTGATGGATGTGGTTACCAAGTACCCAGCAGTAACTACCAAAAAATATTTTCACCATACCAAGGGGTTGAGAATTGGAAAGCGTAATAAGCAACACAATCGCTAGATTGTTTCAAGCGTAGGTTAGACATATATGTGAATGAGTTTAGGTGGATATAATTAGGAGTTGCCTCAAACGGGCCCAGGTAAGTGTTCGGTAGTTTCCCTTACTCTTATGTACTTAGTACAGAACAATTATCAAGTGCACATGATAGAGGATTACCATTGAACTAATTGGGATAATTCTAGGAGAGTAGCTGTTGGAAAATCCTTCATCGACAGAAATTGGTATTGAATCAACAAGAATAAAATAAAATCTTGCAAGAATGGCGTAGCTCAACACCTGGTGACCATGCAACAATGTAAACATCTGGTATTATCCAACAGCATCATCTGTGTCAGATAATTTCAATTATAACAGATCGCATATACACTAAACTTTGCTTGTAACTCCTCTATGATAGTAAGGGTCGGGACTATATTAGTTTTATTGACAGGTTAAAAATCGATACACAGGGCAAGGACTTATGAGTCATTTAGCGTTCCCTTACGAAACCTGTACATCTCTTTTCATTCATGCGGCTTGGTTTGCCTTTATTAAACAGTTTATGCGTCCGAAGCCCTACGGGGTTGTCTATAATATAACTTTTAGTAGCGAAGTTTCCAAGCTCGTAAACTATTTAATAAATATAGAATAAGATGCCATGATCGAGAAAAGATGTACAGATTTCGTAAGTGAACACTTGAATGTTTGATGAATCCTGGACCAAGAATGTAGTTGCGCTGATTACGATGTAGTGACGGGATACTTAAAGAATGTTAAGAGGAGCTTTGCGAGCCATTGTCTACCATACTTAACACATCATTAGAGTCAGGCACAGCGCCAGAGTCGTGGAAGGTTGCTAATGTGGCACCAAAGATCATTAGTTTTTAAGATCAGATCAATTTTTAAGAAAGGAGACAGATCACTTACATCAAACTATCGGCCAATTAGCCTAGCTTGATAAATTCTTGCCCTGTGCTCTCAACACTGTTCCATTAACTGTTCATTCCATAATCTGTCACCAAAAAACAAACAATGCTCTTCAATTTGTCCATATCAACTCCTGCTATAGTTGACCCTTCATTCTATATCATCGTCTCGGATCAATCGCCAACATTTAGCTAATATGAAAATCTTAGTTGTATCAATATTCAATACGATCTACATTATCCTTGTTATATCTTGAATAGCAGTGTTGATGTGGTAGATTGTACTCGCCTAGTTGTGCTTGCAAGGGCTTGAGCTCTGGCTCTTTGGTCCCGCCTCCCAAATGTGGCGTTACGCCTATGTGACCATATCTGCGACACGTGGCCATGTGGCTATACCTGAAACATGTGTTCCATATGGCCATATGTGAGTCAAGTTTGTGTGAGCCAAATATGTACGAGTCAGGGACCAGATTCACGAAGCAGTTGCGCAAGCACTTACGAACCTGTACATCTTTTCTCAATCTTTGGCGGCTTTGTTTACAATTATTAAACAGTTAATGAGCTCCGAAGCACCAGGAGGCTGTTTATAACAATAACAACAGTTGATTGGCAAGTTTTCATGCTTGTAAACAGTTTAATAAATGTAACCAAAACCGTCAAATATTGAGGAAAGATGTACACGCTCGTAAGTTATTGTGTAACTGGTTTGTGAATCTGGCCCCAGGGCTGTGCAAGAGTCACGCCTTTCACACCATCCGCCGTCCGCCATATAGCCTAATAAATTCGGGTCTTTAATGCAGTCGTAAATAAAATATATACCAGTTAATATTAGAGTGCTTCACGCGTGCCTAACATCAAGGATACATGGTAATATTAACATCATATATTAGCATGCAACATTCAGTACACATAACCTATCACTCCCATCCCGATAAAATAACGGCACGTAATTCATAAAGTACGCCATTATCACAATGGAAACAAATGCTATTTGCGCTAGCTTCGTGGCTTTTGTAAATTGATATTCAATATACAGGGTAATGAATGGTAAATATATATATACCACACTACCATGGATAATAAAATTTCATTCACATGGGCACTAGAAGTCTCGAACACCTGACCACCTCGGAAAGATTCAAGGACCACTAACTGCTGCCCAACGGAACGCTAAGCCTTCGCCAGGCTGCCACTCGAGCACAGGAGAATTAAGTGAGCCACGCCCGGGTTATTTAACAGTTTATATGATTGAATTTAAATAGAAAGCGTTTGTCTGAGGACGCTTCTGGCCTGAGGATGTGCGCGTCATTATAGACAAAACAGGAGTGAGGCAGAGTTACCAGGGAGGGGATAAGACTACGGAACGATATCGTTGGACACAAAGTTGAGCCATAAAATGAGCCAATATTTGGGTTGTTCGAGGTCTAGCGTGAGAGTGTTGAGCGACAAGAAGAAAGCACTTTGATAAACACAAAAGCAGTCGAAACGGAAAAAGAAGCCTATAGAAATATATTAAAGAAATGTAATTTCAAACTTAGAAAATTGAACAAAAGTTAAGAGTTAGAATTAGAAAGAAACGGCATGGTTATCGGTCTCAATTGAACACAGACGTAGAGATTAGTGACAGAAAATTGATTATCGTTACAGAAAACTATGAAGGTGAAGATGCGTCACAATAACGTGGCTGAAGTATGTTGACCAGACCACACACTAGAAGGTGAAGGGACGACCACGTTTCGGTCCGTCCTGGACCATTCTCAAGTCGATTGAGACTGGTCCAGAACGGCCCGAAACGTCGTCGTCCCTTCACCTTCTAGTGTGTGGTCAGGTCAACATATGAAGGTGAAGGAATGACCCAGTGTATGTGAGTATTCAACCCCAATTTTAGTATGTAACCTACATCGTTTCTCAAGGTACTGTATACAATGTTTAGTGTTCTGGGTCGTTCCTCCACCTTTATTCAAGCACTAAAGCATTCTACTCGTTATTTCACATCAACAGTTATAGGGTAAACACAATAAAAAGATGGAATGATTTCTACATTATGGGAACATATTGTTTGGCAAACAACTAACAACTGTTGCCACAATAATTCAGGGCAGAAAAATGAAATTTGGCTGAAAAGAGGGAATTTAATGCATAATAAAACCTTTGTCTGGATCATCATTGCAGTAAGGTTAACGTAATTTCACATGAACGATGATGAAATTGTAATTAAAACTGCGTTACGGGGACATATTGATCGGCAAAACATCACCTAACAAACAACTAGAGCCACTATAATGTAGGTCAGAAAATGTTTAACTACCTGCAAAACTAAGTTAATTAGAACATACCAGAATTTTTGCAAGCAATTAAGGCGTTTATCTGCCCTATACTGACCGAATATTTATGTTGCACGAGACATTTTGAAACACCTTTTCCTGTCTACCGATATAAATGTAATCACAGTCCTTGCAAGGGACTAAGAAGACAAGGGATCCTGCCGAAGAATTTGGAGCATCCTTGATAAGAAGGGAGTTAACCGTGTTACTGTTCTTAAAAACAAGGTTGATATTGAAAGTTTTGATGATACGGAAAAATGTTGCTAAACTTTCAATATAACGTAAAACAAGAAATTGTTCAAATACTTGACTGGCTCCCAGTGTGTGATTATAAAAAGAAAAAGTTACTTTTGCCTGTTGCAAACCTATATCGTTCAGTGATCTTAGAGTATTGCAATTTTTTCTCAATGTCATAAATCTTGGCCATTTCCTTGTCAATGAATTCCGGGCAACACATTCTCAAAACTCTGAGCAACATCGAGGAGACATTGAATAATTGACTTTGATGTGATAACTGGAAAAATAATGTACATCCAAGCAACCATTGTTGGCCTTCCTGTAAACACTCAACTTTAAAGTTCTATATTTTCTATAAATCTTAATATACAAAATGGCAGAACTTTATTTATTTCTTCTTCAATGGTGAATTTGGCCGAAGGAATCAAATTATTCAGTTTAACGAGAAAATCTATTGGGTTCAAGTTTCCTGGCTACAGAAACAAAGTTGCATCAACCTGTGCTACTAATCAAGGAAAAAAATAGGTAAAATTTTGGTTTCAAAGAATTCCATGAATAAACTGCTAAGAACTGGAGATAACTGGGGATATAAGTGCTCTTTGGTGTTTCTAAATTATACTTGGGGATGTTATCAAGCGTCAACCAATCGTCTACCGGCATTCTAGCCAATAATGCGGACACATCAAAGCTCAACAGCCGAACATTGTAGTTTTGTTAAAATTTAGTTTCAAGTTGAAATACTACTTATGAGGCCTGGCAGCTGAGTGAACAGCGCTCGGGATTCGTAGTCCTGAGGTTCCGGGTTCGATCTCCGGTGGAAGCGGAAACAAATGGGCACAGTTTCTTGCACCCTGAAGCGCCTGTTCACCTAGCAGTAAATATGTACCTGGGAGTTAGACAGCTGTTACGGGCTGCTTCCTGGGGGTGTGTAACAAAAAGGAGGCCTGATCGAGGACCGGGCCGCGGGGACGCTAAGCCCCGAAATCATGTCGAGATGGGGAAGGGGGAACGAGGACAAAACTTCCATAAGGCATTTGGACAGTTTGTGAGCGACATACGCCATAGGGCTAATGATCGATTATGCCGGATTATTGGTTTAAGAGTCTTAAAGAGTTCGTACATGTTTGGTAAAGATGGAGAACGACTCTTTAACCTGACGACACAGACATTACCCGTAAGCGTTTTAGACTTTTATTTATAAATGAGCTATTACTTGTTCTATTGGATCTTATGTCAGTCGTTAAATATGTATTCCTCTCACTTGATAATTCCTCCATTTTGTTAACATAATCAGTCTCGCTGGTATTGACAACAGCATTACATACCACCAATGCTCGGATCGTCGCAGACTCGAACTCCTCCCTCAAATAACGAAAACATCACTCACATAGAGTGAATTAGATGTTTATTATGAACAGAATCAATGGNACCGCCCACGTTCACGGTGATGCTTACGGTGTACCGTGAAAATAGGACGTATATAACTACTATTTATTTTATACATATAACTCGGGATAAAATCATTCGAAACTCTTATGCTTTAATATTGGCTCTGTTCAGTAGCGTATTAGAAAAATCTCAAATGTTCATTAACACAAAGTTCAAAGTTCACTTAAATCATTGCCATTTTGTCACTCTGCAACACTGAACACTCACCTAGAACGTCAACAACATTTTCTCACTCTCCAATACTCTCGCCACTTACCTGAAAGCAATATAAAATCAATATACATAGGCCTATAAAAATCCTATTAAGCTTTCAATAACAACAATTATGCTTACACACATGACAATTAAGTTACAACAACAAAAACACTTCTCTGAAATAATAAAAGTCTAATATTCCAAGATCAAGCTTATAATTAAACTTTTCAAATTGTTGTATTCATATGTAATAGTTTCTGTAAAATTGTATATATTGAATGTGATTTGACGATCACACGAACAGAACATTTCATCAGATAGTTTATTGTCTGTTCAATCTGCATTTCCACTTCAAATTATATATATGATATTTGAATTTGTGACGGCTTCCCAAGTGGTGTTAAATACTAATAACTGCCAGCGAAACCTAACTTATTCTATGCCTAACCTAACCAAGGCCTAACTAGCCGTAACACTTTAATATCTAGAAATATATATATTTGCATTTGAGAAAATAATGTTTCATATTCATCCCGTAAAAAAAAAATTCTGAGCCATACGGACCTTTGGCACATGGAGTCATCAGAGAGCCGCGTGCAGAGGCTGTACACACTGTACACACTGTACACAGCTGTGTACAGTGTCGCGGGGAAGCCTGAGTGTAGCTTCCGAATTAATGTGGATGTTTCTAACTCAGGCGAGAACGTTTCTAGCAGGAAGGACCGACGCTATTCCTTGTTACTGGCTTAATTAAACTGGATATCAACCGAATAATGTTCGGTGGATATAAGCTGATTATTGGACTCTATTAGGTTGCCAGCTCAACATGTTGCAACTATGCCATTGTGTATACACGGTGTATTCACTAGTTGTGATTGTGGGGGTTGAGCTCTGCTCTTTAGGCCCGTCTCTCAACTGTCAATGAACTGTTACTAACTATACACACACACACATACACTTAAGGAACAGGTTGTGGAAGAAATACTATTCATAATTTTAAAACTAGGTATGATACGACCTGAGGACCTGAGTCACTGCTGTAAACATCCGATGCTCGAAAGGTGTGATCCAAGAGTCAATGCTCGATCCTGCAGACACAAATTGGTGAGTACACACACCCAGGAAGCAGCCCGTTACAGCTGTCAAACTATCAGGTACCTATTTACTGCTAGATAACAGGGGGCATCAGGATGAAAGAAACTCTGCCCAGTGTTTCTCGCTGGCGCCGGGAATCGAACCCGGGCCACAGGATTAAGTGTTCAGTGTGCTATCCACACAGCCACTGGTGTATGAGAGGATTACAATCAACCTGTTCTCTTAAAAAGAACGTCGCATTTGGCCGTTTACCCGTATGGCTGAATTTGGACGTAATTTGAAAATGAAAAAAATATGATAATAAATTTAGGATTTTTTTTCAACAACAGTAAGTTAAGGGTCCTCTGATAGGTTAGGTGGGCAGGAAATTCTCATAAAGTTTCAAAACGTTATGAAAAACGTTAATTTAAAGTGTCCTCTGATAACCTCTGCGCGTACTCCGGACGACTCAAATAGAAAACGGAACAGAACGTCACTTTTGTGAGTCGATTTCATTTCAAATTACGTCCAAATTTGGCCATATCGCACATACGAGCCAAAAGTGACGTTCTTTTTAAGAGGACGGGTTGTTACAATGGGCAAGGATGCGTATAAAATGTATGTTTCCTGAGTACATTTGAAAGCATCTGGCTAATGATCTGGGGCCAGATTCACGAAAGCACTTACGAACCTGTCCATCTTTTCTCAATCTTTGGCGGCTTTGTTTACAATTATTAAACAGTTAATGAGCTCCGAAGCACCAGGAGGCTGTTTATAACAATAACAAGTTGAATGGAAAGTTTTCATGCTTGTGAACTGTTTAATAAATGTAACCAAAGCCGTCAAAGATTGAGGAAAGATGTACACGTTCGTAAGTACTTACGTAAGTAATTGCTTCGTGAATCTGGCCCCTGTACTAACAATTTCTCTATTATTCTTGTTTATCCGCTTATATAGCGTTCACCCATTGGTTCGTCACTTCCCGGTTGTCCCCCTTAGCGTGTCACCTGCCGCGATCAACTCATCCCTCCAATAGGTTAAGCTATGTTGTGTGTGACCAGCAATTGTGTGGGTGATCGGGCGGGCAGCTTCGTCATGAGCTAGGGAATGGTCGTCCATAAGCCTGGGCAAGGATTCGTCATTTACGTGTCCACTTACGAAACCTGTACATCTTTCCTCCGCCAAGGAAACTTAGTCTGTATTTATTAAAACAATTTCCGAGCTTGAAAACTTGGTACTCGAAGGTTACTCTTGTCACAGGCAGCCTGGTGAGCCCCCTGGAGCTCTCAACTGTTTAATAAATGTAAACTACGCACATTGAGGAAAGATGTACAGGCTTCTACAGATGTACAAACGAATTATGTACTTGGTGAACCCTTCTTCTTGAGGTTATCTTGAGATGATTTCGGGGCTTTAGTGTCCCCGCGGCCCGGTCCTCGACCAGGCCTCCACCCCCAGGAAGCAGCCCGTGACAGCTAACACCCACGTGCCTATTTTACTCCTAGGTAACAGGGGCATAGGGTGAAAGAAACTCTGCCCATTTGTTTCTCACCGGCGCCCGGGATCGAACCCGGGACCACAGGATCACAAGTCCAGCGTGCTGTCCGCTCGGCCGACCGACGCACCCTGGTTAGTGTACACCACGACGCCGGCTGGTCCTCGCGGCCTTCCTCTCACCACATCTTTCATCCCACCAGATTAATATGACACAATGAAAAAGACATTCTTTGTGTTTCCAATCCGGTGATCTTCCCGGTAGTTGTATCGTTGTGACCGTCCAGTAGTACCAAGCGGTCTCGCTTAACGCAGGTCGGCGTTCAATCCCCAACCATCCAAGTGGTTGGGCACCATTCTTTTCCCCACGTCCCATCCCAAATCCTTATCCTGACCCCTTCCAAGTGCTATATAGTCGTAATGGCTTGGCACTTTCCTCTGAAAGTTCCTTCCTTCCTTTCCCTCCTCCTCTCCCTCTGTTGGAGAACGGAGCTCACTCCAGCGCCCAGGATTTCTACAATACCCTCCACCTCTTTACCTGGAACATTTTCCACACACGTGGAGGTTAGGTAAGGAAACGGGTGGGACAGAGGGAGAGACGGGGTGGAAACGGAGGGACAGGAGAAGGGTGGGTGGAACAGTGGGAGAAAGGGGGAAAGGTGTGGGACTGGGGATGATTGGGAATGGAAAACCTGGAAGAGGTAAGAAGGTGGGTTTGGAAGAGCGAGAGAGAATGGAAGGGGCAAAGGGAAGCATATGTTTATACAGAAGTTATTTGTAACTTAAGTTTCTGGCTTACTAATGAACCGCTGTTCAACACCTGCTCGTGAATGATTGCCCTCCAGCTGTAAACACATTCTCTTCGCATTTTCCTTTATTTTGCCCAGCCACTTGGACTGGACGGTAGAGCGCCGGTCTCCCTTCAAGCAGGTCGGCGTTCAATACCCGACCGTCCAAGTGGCCGGGCAGCATTCCTTCCCTCCGTCCTATCCTACATCCTTATCCTGACCCCCCCTTCCAAGTGCTATACAGTCGTAATGACTTGGCGCTTTTGCTCTGATAATCCCCATCCCTTCCTCGGTCACTCCTATTTAGAGTCCCATGTTACCCCTCCCTCTTTAGAGCCCCATATTTCCCCCTATTTAGAGGCTGGGAGAGGGAGTACATCCCCCTTCCCCGTAGAGTCACAGTGCCAACTCACTGCCGACGACGTCAACATTTTCGCCTTTTCATAATTTAGAAAATATATGTCAATATAAACTTCTATGAGCCTCTCTCAAAAAGGAAATTCATAACAACGCATATGTACATCTTATATCTTATATATATATATATATATATATATATATATATATATATATATATATATATATATATATATATATATACTTTGTCATACATATATTAGACGAAGTATAACTACGAAGGAGAAATGCAACAAGAACTTCAGTAAGCACTTTCGTGTTAGCACGTCATCAGAGCAATGAACAGTTCAATACAGCGGAGGGAGATACATAGGCAATCAAAAGGAAGGATACATGTGAGGTGTCAACAATGTCACGGAACCGGGTTATTAGGACAGGGCTGAAATATGAGGACAGGAGCTGGAGTATAAGAATAAGGAGCTGGGATATGAGGATAAGGAGCAGGGATATGAGGACAAGGAGCTGGGATATGAGGACAAGGAGCTGGGATATGAGGACAAGGAGCTGGGATATGAGGACAAGCAGCTGAGATATGAGGACAAGCAGCTGGGATATGAGGACAAGCAGCTGGGTTATGAGGACAAGCAGCTGGGATATGAGGACAAGCAGCTGGGATATGAGGATAGGCAGCTGGGATATGAGGACAAGCAGCGGGGATATGAGGACAGGCAGCGGGTTATGAGGACAAGCAGCGGGATATGAGGAAAGCGCTGGGATATGAGGATAGGCAGCTGGGATATGAGGACAGGCAGCTGGGATATGAGGACAAGGAGCTGGGATATGAGTACGAAGTGAGGGCACGGTGCCAACCACTTTACACCATCGGGGAATCGAACACAGACCCGACAAGAACCGATTCCGTTGCTGTACCGACCAGTCCAAGTGGTTGAGACCCAAGGCTGAACCAATACCAACACCTTCTGTATGAACCCACACAACCTACCTAACCTATCGAGTCCGATGCCAAGAAAACGTAGATATTGGTGAGCCGATAATTGTCACAGTAGGCTGCATTTGTAGCGTGGGGTTAATAAAGACAAAAAGGTCGTGAGGCATTAGTGAGAAGACAGGTTGGCGACACAGACAGTGACACAGACCAGCGAAGGGGCGCGTCTGGGCCACATCCGGACGCCCAGGTCTGTCAAGGAGGGAACATTATGGAGGTATTTCATGGTGCTTGCAGAAAACTTATCTCAAAAGAGAATATTAACTCACAAGTCCGGAGACTTTGTTCCGCTTGCAAGCTTTTCTTTCTCTTCTCTCTTTCTCTCTCTCTCTCTACTCGTTCTTTCCTCTTTATTACCTCTCCCTCTTTCCCTCTTTTACCCTTCACTTCTCCTTTCTTTTCTCTCTTCAGCCATTCCCACTCTTCTCTAACTCCCTTCATCCTCTTTTTCTCTGCTCCATTCTCCTTCCCCACCTTTAACATCCCCCCCTCTATCTCTCTCATCCCTATCGCCTCAATTTCTCTCAGCTTCCCCAAGTCCTACCTCTGGAGTGTACCCACTGTTTTCCTACCCTCTGGAGTTTACCTCAGTCTCCCTAGTTCTGGAGTTTACTCGTCCCAATGTACATTTTGGAGTTCGGGGGTAAACCTCCAGAAGATAGGAGGAGACGGGTAAACTCCAGAGGGTAGAGATACACTGGTTACACTCCAGAAGGTAGGGAGACACTAGGGTAGTGTCTCAATACTCTCCATAGTTTACCACAGTCTCTCAATACCCTCCGGAGTTTACCCAGTGTTGCCCGGTGGTAAAGTCTTCATACAGGGTGAATTAAGACTGGTAAGGAGCAGGCACCGGGAACCCACCC